>CM053783.1:619752238-620012238 GCA_028749045.1 Cupressus sempervirens
ATGAATGCCTTGGCGTGCCTATTTTCAAGCAAGATAGTCTAGACTGTGTTGCTGTAGTTGCATTAGTGAGAGCTACAACTGAAAATTTGAGGTGGACTGCAATGCATAACCTTGGCCAGACACCGTTTGAGCTTTTAGAAATATGGATTTGTGGACTTGCAACACATTTTTTTGGCAGCTGCACAAAACATTTTGTTTTCCCAAATAGTTTATGATATTGCTTTCATCCAAAATATTACTGGGATTTTTAAGAGGAATTCAACTTCGTTTTTTCAAAGAGGAGTTTGGCTTTGCTATCACGATCAATGTGGATTTAGAGATATCCTGATTTGTGGTATGAAAGATTCAGAGTAGTTTAGGGTGATATCATATACCAATTTTTGGAATCATTTTAGCTAATGGTGTTAATGTTTATTGTAGAGACATTACACAACCAAAACCCTCATTGTTGTTAAGCATTTAGCTTTTTTAAACAAGAGGAAGACTGGCAAGATAGAAAATGCCTATCAAACTATTTGTTTCATCAAAGTGGCAGCTGAGACTGGCTCCAAATATTTTATAAATATGGAAAACTTTAAAATGTAAAAACCTGAAATTTTCTTAAGATTAGAAGGGTTTTTAAGCTAAAAAAAACACACTTCTGTGCTGGAGTAAATGCACCTCTGCCATTGTTCATCGTGTTGTTTACCCTATTAACCTCTGTTGTTTTCCCTGTTGTGCACTTGCAGATTACGGGAGACTTCTGAAGAGCCTAAGATTTCCAGTATTGCCAATTTTGTAGAAACTGAATGCTATCATGATGCCTTATAAGACTTCATAGACACTGCAACGCATTACATCTGGCCCAAACAAACACCAAAATACAATAAGCCATACTTTTGTAACCTTACATGCATAATGTAGAAATCGCTATGAATTAAAAAACTCAAAGTTATAGGAAACATAACCAGCTTAGATATTTCAAGATTTCTAATCAATGATCAATTCCAACCAAAATGGGTTCCACCTCCCAAATAGATATGGCAGAATTAGGGCAAAAGAAGAGCAGAGACGGGGAATCAAACATGAGCAAAAAATTGGCACTTAAAATAGTACAAACAACACCATGGATGAGGTGTTCATAATAATTTAGTGAAAGAAAAAAAATAGTAACGAGAAGATAAGATACTGAAGCATAAACCCCAAATTATATAAGGAGAAACTAACGTGTTGATGCACTGGCCAGTTGGTTGTGCTTGCCCAAAATATCTGAATGTCCTACCTCTTGTCTTGTATATTAATAAAGCTATATGCATATTGGATAGATCTGGACAATTCGAACCAGCATATAGATGAACATGACGAATAAATCTCTCCCAAAGCAGAATTTATTTAGAGTATTAAAATAAATTTTCCAGTTAGTAAAATATATTGTATAATAGCTAAAATAATGCTAAAGATTTCGAGTTTATTGAGTGATTATGAAAACAAAAGACCAGAGCCATTACCTCTAGAGAGCTTGCTTTAATAAGAATCCCTCCAACCAAGTGTAACATAGCGAACATTACTATCATTTTCAGTAGAAATATGAAAAAGAAAAAAAATAATGGTATTCTAAAAATCCAAACAAAAAGGGAGAAGATCTACTTCATTACCTGAGTTTTGTTCTCTCAATTGCGCTAAAAAGATTTCATCTCCTTCGCTGAGAAATGGGAAATAGGCATTATTGCTTTCCTGTTGTATACAAATGGGGAGGATTTTTATACAAGAATGTTCCAGATAAATTTTTTTTAATGCACATTTAATCAAGATAGGCAGCAGGCTTTTTATTCAGTAATGTCTATTCATATTTTATTCAGAAGGACAGGTTGCACTTTTCATTGAATAATATCAATACATATGTGTGGGCATCAGGCTCATTTAAAAACATTAAATGACATTAATGATATTGTTAAATGTTACAATAGTAAGGCAGACAGATGATAAATTCTATAATTTCTATAGTATGAATATATATTTTTCATTGCCTTTTTCCTCCTAGGCCTATAGAATTTTTAAAATTTGGAAATTTTCAACTTTATATATATATTTAAATTTATAGAATTTTTATAAATTTATGTGCAAGAACTAATAATATGGAATCTAACGATTCCATTAGTTAGCTGTCAAAGGTAGGAACTAATAATGCTATTATTTACCATATGATGAAGGACGGTGAAATTATTTTCTAAATACACATTTAATATAGGTAAAATGTTAAAAATTGGACATAAATTTGAATTTGGTTTTTCTTTATCTTTACAATTTTACATTTCAGTTTTTAAAATTGATATCTCTAGATTTTCTTTAATATATTTAACGAATTATAAATATATGTAAATTATATAATTTGACCAAATTCAATTTTGCCAAATAATTTTTTCTCTTATTCATAATAATTTAATTTATTTTTTTTCCAAATTTATATTCATATAGAAGATTCTAAAATCCATATACTTCAATTATTAAAAATTAACAAAGGTAAAACTACATCACAATAGCATGTAAAAATAGAAAGAACTTATCTATCTACAACCATGCATGTGTATGAAAGAAAAATGATAACTAAGAATAAACATGGTGGTATTATTTTTTGTCTAAAGAGATTCATTCAATGACAAAGGCAATATATTGAGAATTTTTCATTTATAAATTCATGTATCTATTTAATAAAACAACTTAATCAGTTCCTACTTTTAAGGTATGGTGGTCGTAGAGAGTAGTCTTTAAACAGTTGCACATAGAAGCATCAAACAAGACTATTTACTATAAAATTCAATACTGTGGTCTATTGTTAATATGCATGATGTAACATTGAAAAATAGAGTCGAGGAAAGAAGTTGAGTGTATAATACTAACTTAGAAATAATGACTATATCATGTTGGTTATATTTTATATATGGGAAATAAATCTTTCCTGTGTCAATGAATTTCCTTAATCATTATTTAGGAGCAATTGATGATAATAAACATGGGAATTACAAAACCTTACATCATAGATTCACATGATGGACTGTTGGAGTTCAATGGAAGATGATTTTTTGAAGCATTACAATGATACAAAAAGATAATTTTTATAGCATGTTATGCTTTGCTACAATGTCCAAGTAAAAGGGACATGAAAGCCCCAAATTGAAAATGTTATCTAGTAGTCCATGACTCTTACCAATTTAGATTGATTTTAATTGAAGATGTGGATTGTACACTTTAAAACCTAATCAATATGGTAAAATTGAGTATTTAATAATCACCAAAAGCATTTATGCAGATCAATATGGATTTAGATTTATTTTAATTGAAGATGTGGACTGTACACTTTTAAACCTAATCAATATGGTAAAATTGAGTATTTAATAATCACCAAAAGCATTGATGCAGATCTAAGATTTAAAGCAGTCAAGGACCATTATTTTCAGATGGGTCATCATTAGCCTTTCTCAAACTCACAAGAAAATTGTTCACACTCACATTTTCTCTATGCCTTTTGCATTCATTGTGTTTTACTCATTTTCGCATACTCTATATACACTCTAGCACACTCCCCTCATTTATGACCCACACACTTGCCAATTTGATTTGCTTAAGAAGTGTCTCAAACCTATTTAGACAAATCCATAATCATCACTATAGCTCACCCACTAAAAAATAATGACATTGAATGGTACTGATTGTTAATTCTTTAAGGTGCTTCTGCAAATAAAGCCCTCAATCTAACTGCAAAACTCCATTAGAAGATATGTCAATAATGTACAGAGGAGTAGCTAGAATTAACATAAAACTAACCAAAGAGAAACATCAATCATGGTGCAATATTAGTTATCATATTTATCAGTGTATTGAATCTTTAATATTTTGATATCATGTGTCATTAACTATTTAGCTAATGTTGAAGTTGATGAAAGATCAACCCCACAACTTTCAAGAATCACTTGCATGCAAACATGTATCACAAAAAGAGAGAAGCAAAAGCTATGGAGGCTAGAAATCACAGATCCATTGAGGAGACATTCATGATGAGAAAAAACAAAAAATGTTATTAATTTAAAAGTGAATGAATTAGTAATTACAAAGAGATCAACCCTTATAAAGGAGATCAACACCCTAAAATGTAAAATTTAGGTTGCATTATTATAATTAATTAAAGAATCAATTATTATATGCCTAAAGTTTAGCTTAAGTAAAATAGAGTTAATAATAAAATATCTAATTACTCTAACAACACCCCTCAAGATAAACTTAGGGAGTAGCTAAAAACCTAGAAACTATTACTGAAAGTATATTTGAGTCCTGGCAAACAAGGCCTGATGAGGTACCCAAGCACAACCAAATCTCTGCAAAGAGGAGAAATGGAAAAAACCACATGGGAAAATTCCTACTCCAAAAAGAGATGGAAAGAATGATGAAAGAACTAGTGAAGGACTAAAGAAGCTTCCAAACTAGAGAATGTCCCAAAAAATAGAAACAAAAGAATGATCATGAAGAACACCACTAAAGCATGTAGAAGCTACAAAGCTCTGTTGAAAGTAATTGCTGATATGAAGAACTTCCAATGAAATAGAACCTGACTAGGTAGCAAAGACTATAATCTGCATGAGTTTTCTCAAAAGACACTACTTGAATTAGGATGCACACAAGGAAAACAACAGAATGTACGAAAGCTTGGAGAGTTGATCAATCAAACATGAAAGGCTACAATTAAAGTAGGAACGAAAAGGAGAGTGTCTATATGGTAAATGATTCATCTCATTGAAATGCATAAGTAGCTTGCCACTACATCCTCCTAGTACATAGGAACAAATATTGAATACATAGTTCACTCCATCAAACCAAGGAAGCATAAGAACCAACAAAATAACCCCCCTTAATATAGACAAGGGTGAGGTGACAAAACAACTAGAAGAAGTGGGCCAAAAAATTGGATGTCAAGGAACTATGATCAAGATGCACAAAAGAATACATATGTGTGTACTGAGGTGATCAATCTCAGACAACTCATGAGGCTAATGTTAGAAGGAAAACTCACTAGAAAAAGGAAGATGGAAAACAAAGTTAAAATATCAACCCCCCATGACATTTTAATTAGAGTAGTGCATGTACAATAAGGCACAAGATATGGTGAATCCTAAGAATATAGTAATCTGTATGAGTGTCCTCAGATGACACTACTCAAATTAGAAAGAAAAATACGTAAAAAAAAATATAGATGGAATATGGAACTTTATCTTTGTGCATTTGCAAGAATGCATACAAATGATTTCTACAAAGACTAGAAGGGATATAAGGCTAATAGTATAGATAGTACAACCCATGAAAAATTATTTAAAGCAACAACATTGATTTTCAAACCTAAAACAACCAAGATATCTGTCAGAATTCAAAAATGCAAAAAAATGAATAGAATGTTATTAGAGAGAAATTTGGAAAAGACAACTAGCATCACTAGAAAGAGCTCTGAAATACTTTTGTAATGATATAAAGAATTCCCAAATCAGAGGTCGTATGCTCATCATATGTCTCCCAGAGTGCAAAATATAACCCCTAGATTTGACTGCATAAAAATGAAACCAAATAAAATTAAAAATCCAAATAACCTACACCATCATGATTGACTTAGAAAGATATTTTCGACAATATAAGTTTTGTCAAAAATTACCTCCATATGACTGAAAGATCCCAAAAGAATCATTTCTTTGAACTTTTGTAAATTTTAATTAAAATAATAGATTTTCATATGCCTTCCTTGTGGTCATAGAGAATTAGACAAAAGTTACAGAATGATTGTTTCTTCTTTTTTTGTATTTTCCAGATATAAGTAAAATAATAATTAACAAGAACAACAAATAATATAATATTCAGTCAACCAGAATAGCTACAAATCTTACAAGACAAGATATGTAATCAGTATGCTAGCAAAGTTGTTTACAAACAAGGAATGTAGATGCCAACTACACAAATGGACCAGTCGTGCACTAAAAGGGTAGAGATGGTTGACGTAAGCCAACCAATAAATCATGTGCCAATTGAAAGATAGTCATACAAATTCTATAGTCATGCCAAGGCAACAAGAAGATCCCAATGTGCCAAATAAGATCCTCAATGTGCAATGCACAAGCACCCCCAAATGTTGAACTTAACAATCTTTGTCAATTGCTAAAACAATACTATAGAATGCCGTTCAAACTATCTATTGGGGTTTGTGTCCCAGTCCTCTAGAATCACTCCTTAGAGAAAAATCACAAATACCAAGAATGAAGATGTAAAAGATAATGAAAGAATGAGCCAACATCTCCTTTTATCTTTCTCTCAAAGTAAATCAAACCCTAAAGGGAGAATATGTCTTTCCCTTTATTATAAAATGACATCTTCTCAATTAAAAGACCTTTATGTATAGGAAAAATACCCCTTTCCTCAAATAACATAACTCTAGGTGCTTGAAAGTCACTAAATAATAAAAATAAGTTATAATAATTCAAGACCTTTCCAATGAGCTATAACACATAGGCCTGTTTGACTAGATGAAGCCAAAATCCCTTTATTACTCCAATTAGCAATATAAATAGCTTTATTTTAATTTATTTAAAAATGCAAACCTAGGAAATATTAAAAATATTTCCTTTTATTCAACTGGGAAGCTAAACCAACCAAATAATCAGTGAATGGGTCCTGTCACTTGCCTATTATTGATGTCATGCAATGTGGGCCAACTGGTAGTCTCATCCCTAAAAACTAGGGATGTTCCTAGAAACTAGGATATATACCCTATCACTGTAAAATTGAAAACACATACTAGTCCTGAGGAGCCTCAAATCTGATTACTACCACAACCTCCAAAATTTTAGGAAAATCCCTAAAATTAAGGAATTGCCTCGACTGGCTCTCAAACTAACTATAGAATCAACTCTAGTCACTAAGTATCCAGCATGAGTCTCTATCCACCACTGCTAGCCTACAAGACTCCAAGAATGACCAACTCTCATGACTCTGCTAGTTAGACTAGAGAGAGGACATGACAATGATGAAGATATCACCAAAAAACCATCAATAGGTATCTCTAGGACAAAGAAAATAAAAAAAATGACAATTTTAAGGCTGTCAAATTTTGGCTCAATAATGATGACATCAACACTAACACTGGTAGTGCATGTGAAGGCCTTTGTGTACTTGTTGATGTCAATGCATGCGTAGGCATAACTTTTCAAAAGGAAAAAGGATTTTTTTTTCTAAAAAGGCATGCACTTTTCAAAGTGCTTTTTGAATTTTTTTTAAAATTTTAAAAGTGCTTTTTAATAAAGTGTTTTTCTTGCGATCACCTTGAGAAGCATGCCCAAATTTGGGGCAAATTACTTTTTCCTTAGATTCCTATTCTGTCCACATTAGATAAATTTCATATGGAAATAGAGGTTTCTAGGCATGACAAATCCAATGGTGATGTTCCTTTGGGCTCAAAGTGCACGAAAAAATGTGACGCCCCTAGATCCAATACAAAAAATCTTGAAAAATAATAGATCTAAAAAACTAAAACAAAACCTCTCATGAAGAGAACAAGGGCATGAAAGTATGAAGCTCTTATACCATGTTGAATCTGATGACATATAAACCCCACAGCTCCCAAGAATCACCTGCATGCAAACACCTATCACAGAAAGAGAGAAGAATTTAAAGGTATGGAGGTTGGAAATCATAGATCCACAGAGGAGACATTCTTGAGGGGAAAAAATTTTATTAATCAGAAGTAAATGAGATCAAAACTCTAAAAGGTAAAACCCTAGGTTGCATTATAATAATTAATAAAAGAATTAATTATTATATGCCTAAAGTTAAGCTTAAGTAAAATAAAGTTAATTAAAATATATATAATTACTCTAACAACTAACATGTGTATCTCATTTACAACATATGTTTTATATATTTGTATTTGGCTTGAGAGAGGTGAACCCTAGAATTTAGAGATCACATGAAAGCCAGGATTTTGCTTGTCAATCCCACCCATAAATGGACCAATTTTTCTCTGTGATTTTAAAGGTCATATAGGATTATTCATTGTCTTGCTTTTGATTGTAATCTTGGAATCCATCGGGCATCAAGTGATTGAATCCCACAACTTGGTACCCTGTTAAATTCAATATGCCCTTGAGATATCCATTGCCTTTTGCCAGTTTGGTGTAGAGAGATTTCCTTTTATTATTGCAAAGAGTTTGTATCTTCACTTTTCTTCGAAAGCATCATTTGTATGCAATACATATTAACATTCATTGTAATAAAAATTATATAGAAATAGATAATTTGATATGATACCCACAAAGTGAAATTGTACAAAAATAATTAATTTTATATGATACTTACATTTCCCAATGCCCCTTTTTATTAGTTCCTGCCATGGCAGGATACTATTGCATCCATTAGATGCCATATTAGTTGCTATAACTTTTTAACTAGCCAATGAGAGTCAAGAATTTTTAACATATATGTCTATCAGCTCTAGTTTGAAATTTTCCATCTATTTAAATGATTTAAACAAAATAATTTATCTCTTCTTTGATTGGCTTAGAGCAAAAAAAGTAGGGAGTAAAATTAATTTTCTTCATAGAAAATTAGCATATTTTGTACACTCTACTTTTCATATATTAATTATAGCTTATGTCATCTTTGCATTAATTATTCATACAAATCTTCTTTTACCATAGAAAATCATTTTTACAACTATTTTAAACATAAAGTAATTATATCAATGACATGACATGTTGACTATTTTCTTTATATAAGAAATAAAACTTAAATCTTAATATTTTCCAATATAGTTTTTATTTTATTTTTAGTATTTTATATTATTATGTTCAATTTTCTATTTTACTTTTTTAATTATTGATTGTGAACTAGACTACTTATATAAATATTTAATCACAATAATTTAATATAAATATATGAGATTTTAGTTTATTCATAATTATTTATTTATTAAAGTTTATTTAAGAACATTATAAAAACTTGAATTTGGTGCTAATATACTAGGGCACCATCTTATCTCAAGCTAGATTTTCTATCTAATGCAAATAAGCTATTTTACACTGTTCAAACCATAGCAAGTAATTATCAATGTTTCAATGGGAACATTGCTTCTTCTATTTTGTTTAAACTAAAAATTCAAATGGCAGGAATTATGATGCTTGCGTCACTTGCTTCTTTGGTGATCGTAGTGGGCAGGTAGAACCCCTTGTTGATGCTATTGTCAGGTGTATTCATAGGCATTATGTCGATTGTCTCATCCAATGGTAAAAAAAATCGTACAGATCAATTTATGGTGGGAATATTCATACCATTAGTTTTAACATTAACAGATAAAGAAAATTTTGGAAGTTTTAACATCATGAAAAAAGAAGGGCATTTTTGCTTCACCCAAAAATCATTATGGAAAAATCATTAAACTGATCAATCTTACAAAACTTATGACCTTAAATAAAAATCTGGGAGAAAAGCTCCCAAAATAAGCCTATCTTCTTAAATGTATTGTAAGTATATACTTAAAAATGATAAGATATACTTTATCAAGTGTTAGTTTAAAAATATGCAAATTAGATAATGATGTACAGATTTTCTTTTCTACTTAGCATTATGTTAGAGAAATAATTGTATTAGTATTTGCACCTGAGTTCATAGTGACATGTGTTGTACAATATCTCAGAAGTGAAGTTATTTTCAAATTGAATACAATATAAAATAAGATTGTTATTTTGAGAAAGGGTGGTTTATTCTTGAGTTTGAAAATAAACTGCTATCAATATTCAACCTAAATCAATAACATATCATTGAAATATATTTAGTAAAATCTTATCCATCTTCATTAGCTATAGAAGTTGAACCATAGTCATATTTCCTTTTGCTATGATGCATCATCTTCTTTGAAATGAGCACTTTCAACATGAAATGAATCAAAATAACAAGTCCAAACCAAACACTCACAAATTTACAATGCATAAAATGACATAAAACTAATGATAAACATTTCTTTTAAATTATAATCTTATATAAGACAAATTTAATTGGTGCACAATGAAATCCTCCTATGACCAATAAAAAAAGCACACATTTTTTTTGGTAGCACAAGGCTTCCCCACCATAATTTGGCTCATTTCTAAAAATAAGATGTATATGTGAAGAATTTTTTCATTTTCTTGGTTACAAAAATATAGAAGAAAAAAAAAACATTAAGATTGAAATAAGTTTTGAAGGTTTAAGTAATTTGAAGAAAAAATTCTTAACAGCCTTGGTATTAGAGCATTCATGGACTTGGGCCTTCACCAATTATGGATTATTCTAAATTTCTCACTCTTTTCTAAATTAGAGATCATCTCCATCCATTAAGTTTAAGGTAGGGCTAAAATCTCCACTTCTATCATCCAAATAATAAAGAGTTTATTCCACCCATTTTCTATGGAATTCCTCATTTTAGTAGGGATTTTTTCCTTTAACACACAAAAAAAACATTTAGCGTAAACACTTCAAAACATGTCATTATTATGCTCTCATCCATAGAAAATGCTAGAAATAGAAAAAAATATATAATAAATTTGGTAAAATATTTAGAAAATTAAAGCCAATGCACATTGGAAAGTACTAAATAAATATAAAGTGCCAATGATATACTTTCTTGGGTACAAGTAGGGTTCAAAACAGGATAAGGAGACCCAAGAGTGCACAAAATAGATTTGTGGAATGGTTTGATAGTTTCCAAATTGTTGTAGATTGCAAGAGGTTTTCAATGTCTATGCAGTGCTTGTGCCACATTGAGAGCTTTTAGACATTGTAGGGATGTCCATTATACCATAATCTTTAGAGATTAAAGAGTTTCCTAATTGGATAAGGAAACCTCTAAGTTTTAGGAAAAAATGAAAAACACAATAATAGGGGATCAAAATTATGAGTTATGTGTGCAGATTGAATAAAGTGTAGTAAGGGAAAATAGTTAAGGATAAAATGATGTGTAGGTAAAGTTAACAAAGTAGGAGATTTTATCAATGAACTTTGTCAAATGGAATAAGTTGCAGTTCCAATCTTGCACATATTGGGAGGGCAGAGGTTACAACTTGTTGGAATTAAAGATAAAGTAACTGAGAGCGGGGGTGAATCAGTTACTACAAAAACTTTAACCACAGATCCCTTAGATGTCTTAAAGATCTAGTTACTGCTAATACTCAGTAAGCATAACTAAAATTATGTAACTCAGTATGCATGCAACTGAAAACAAAATGAACACAAGAGACACCAGATTTAACATGGAAACCTAATATGGGAAAAACCACCAAGTAACTAGTCACCAATTTTTCACAATTCTGAAGTGAGCCCTATTAGGAGCCAACCCTGTTAAAGGTTACAATACACACTGTTAGGTGTGACCCTGTTAGAGGATTTAATCACCCTGTTAAGAGTGGCCTTGCTAGAGGTCTTTAGAACAATTCAACTAAACTGTCACCTTGTTAGAGGATTTACAAAATGGTTGTTAAACCAACTCTGTTAAGAGATTTGAAATCATTGTTATAATGGTTAGAAAGTAACAATGAATTGACCTGAACAAGATGCAATTGAATTTGCTAACTACAAGTCTTGGTTTAGCATCATATATCCTCCTTGATCAAATATGGCTTTGTTGCTACTTAATGATCTCTGACCATCCTTCAAATTTGCCTCCATAATAATTAGTCCTCATATAACATTAATTCCATTTCATGTACTCACACATAGAATTCACAACTTGACCTCTTAATTATACCATTAAGATTGTCCAATCGGCCCATTTACATGTTACATTTACCAATAAACCATACATCATTCGGTTATAAATATTACTCTAAACAAATAAACGTTATTTCATAAACAATGAAATCTTTTACTGGCCAACCTTGCTTGGTAAATACTGCTTCCAAAAATTTCCTGAGTTAACCTTCTTGACTCGGTTAACATTGCAATATTTGTAAAGTCCTTTGGCTACCGAGTTTACTCGGTAAGAACTAAATTCCTTCATGAGAGCTCGGTAAGAACTGTTTCTATCACATTTCCCTTGATGACCAAGTGAGCTCGGTAAGAACTGTTTCTGCCACATTTTCTTTGATGACCAAGTGAGCTCGGTAAGAACCGTTCTCTGCCTTACTGACCATCTAAGCTTAGTAGACTCTATCCTTTGCCTTGCTAACCTTCTGAGCTTGGTAGACTCTGTCCTTTGCCTTGCTGACCTTATGAGCTCGGTAGACATTGTTCTCTACCTTACTGACCATCTAAGCTTGGTAGACTCTATCTAATGACTAATATGACATTTGTGTGACATCAAAGACAACACACAATTGAACAATTGTATCCAAAAACAACCATAAGGATCTTCTATGAAACGGTGGGATGGGAAAATTCTCCGTAACTATTGAAAATGGAAATATTATCTCTTAGCTCATTTAAAACTAGAGGAAGACCTGAAAATAATAAAGATGCTAAATAAAATTAAGTGAAAATTCCCTGTTACTGATGAAGTGCAAAGTAGGAGAGTCCCCAAAGGAGATTTCCTAGCCCCCAAAAAATAACCACACAATGGAAATACAACAAAATATACAAGATTTGATTCCAAACACAACTCTATATTCATAAGATAACTAATTGCTTGCAATGTGTCGGGATGTAAGGCATTCTCGGTTATAGCCAAATACAAAGCAAGTAATATTTATGCAAGATTCCTCAAGATACAACCCAAATCCTAGCTAGTCTAGATCCACACTCTAGTAGAAACCTCCAATGAAGATCTAAACTTGTGCTCGCAAGCCTACCAAGCAGTCTCCTTGTTTCCCAAGCCTTAGCTACTAGCCCTTCTCAAAGTATGCTCCTCTACTTCATCCTCTTCCCCAAGCTAGATGATTTTTACCAAAGATTCCACGAAAGCCCCTACTTATACCCAACTAAGCCATAGGTTGGCCTAGTATGCTACAAATTAAATAGACCCTTGCATTAAATGCACATTTATGCCACAAGTCAACTTACAAAAAAAACTAAATACAACCAAATTAAATGCCAAGGTTAGCTAACACTAGAAACTGAACACATACAACTCAAGAAAAGTTGGAACCAAGACATGATCAAGCATTAGAAAACCACTTCTAAGTATTAGAAACTATCAGGTTCACTAGGCACATGAAGGAACACTTAGTTAACACTACGAACTTAGTTAACATTATAAACTCAGTTAACACTATTGGTCAACATTGAACTCAGTTAACATGATAGGTTAATACTTGGTTAACACTGTAATTCAATTAACATGATAGGTTAATACTCGATTAACACTGTAACCAAGCATCACTAAGCTCTAAGGGTTTGTCAAGTGTTTTCAATGACTAAGCACCTCCAAGATCACCAAGCACCTCTTCTTTGATCGAGTAACACTCCAAATAATCTCCAAAAAAACTACTGAGCATCCTTCCATGAACTCCAAAGTACTCACAGAGAAAACCCACGATGCTCTTACATCATTACTCACCCCAAGGAGAAGGAAAACTTGATTTCTCTAATGGTCTCTAGATAAAGAGAACTCTTGGTGTAAATAAGTATTTACTTATTACACTTACTTAGGTTTACTTAAGTTAATGCATTATTTTATTATTTTTATTTGTGAGACACTTAGGAGTTTGCACACTTTTTTGAGTTGTCATGTAGACAACACATGAGTGCGCAAATCTATTTTAGCACATGGTGTCTACAACACTGATTTGCATGTAACACCCTTGTAGGCTTATCCTCTCATCACCGCACTTACTTTCATGCTTAATGGAGGATAAGTCATATTTGGTGGACACAGGCTTGGTTGTATGACACATCATGCTGCTAATTACAAGGCATTCTAGATGTATCTCAGAGGCCTTTATATTCAGGCACTCCTAGTGTACTCTCAACCAGTTATTGAATACATTGTTATTCTGATCATACTCTCTCTCTCTTTGGTCTACTGTGTGCTTGTGTTTGAGTTCTTATTTCCTGGGTGAATTTTGCCCTTAGGCAAATTCTTACATGGTATCAGAGCATAGAGAATTTCTCATCACATAGCCATTCGAGACCACATTTGCTTCATCCCCTCAGCTCGAATTTGGAGTGCTGCAGAAATTGGGAGTGTCTAGAGCCAGATCTAACCTCGCCATTATGTCCAGAACGCTGAACCGGTGAAAATTGACTATAAACTTGGCTACCTTGGCCCAAAGTCAACCGTGAGGAAATTTTTTTTTGCAAATCGAAACCCGAAGGCCCGATTTGTAATATGGGTATGATCTTATTTTTAGATCTATAATTTGATTTAATTCAGATCTGCACATTTTGTTTTTCTCTGCTATTTAATTTTCTGTCACAAATATTAGCGAAAATTCAGAGAAATTTTTTTTAGTTGACCCGGGCAGTGATACCCTGAATCTGCAATTTGGAGGATTTTTCTATTATTTGTCACAGGGGAATATTTTTTCATGACCGCACAATAGTTTGCAGCAGCGACATTTGAACATTAGGCAATTGCCTACTATTTTCGACCGTATCACCCAGTTCCCGATGAGAGAGACTCGACGAGCTTGCCTTTGATAACGACCTCGCAACTTCCATATTTTAAACAATGTTCAGTGCGAAAATCTCATAGATGTGGGACTAAAGTCCCTTTGTCCACCCCCACCAACCTTTTCTGACATCTGCGAAGAATTCTAGCCATTTTTTGAACTTTCCTGGCCCATGCTCCTCCCAACCCTCCGACAATAGCATAGATTCCATCAGCTTTGAATTTCTCGGCGGCGACTACTTTCCACACACTGAAGGCATAGTTTCACAATTTTTGACATCTGCAATAGTGCAGGATCTCCGACGACCTGCGCAAAAATTTGGGTTTCTCGGTAGCTGCACATTTGAAATTCTCGTGCAAAGTTTTGGATTTTCGATGATGTCATTTGGTCTCTACCAGTGCTAGAGCAATTTTTTGCAAACTGCATTTGATGTCTAGTAGCTGCTTAAAACTCTCGCCCGCGTGATTGATTTTTGGCGATATCCCACGGCCCCATTTTTTGCTTTCTCGGTAACCTTTGTGTTTCCTAGTGGTGGATCCCTGCATAGCCACATGAGTAGACACTTGGGCGAATCACAATTTTCCACGTGGCATATTTTCTTGCCACATTCTACCACGCAGGCGTATAGGTGGACTGCACAGCCATCAGTGCCACATAGATCACCCGGTACTGCCATGTTTGCCATGTGGAAATTGGTCCAGTGCCATATCATCAGTATAAATATTGGCACATTTCTTGTCTGTACAGTATGGACAACTGAGTCAGTTGACATATCACTAGAGGGACTGTCATTTTTGCTGACATCAATAGAACGCCAAGTTAAATTTGATGCCCGTTTGACCATCATTTCTAGGTGTTTTAAAACTACATTAATGGCCATTTTTCTATCAAATATAGACTCACATTTTTTAACTTAGACCCCTCTCCAAATTGCTTTTCAGTTTGGCAACTTGACTTCGCAAGCCAATATCTTGGACATTCGAACTTTGATTCAGGTGCAATTTTTTTTGAAATTGGGTAAAATTTCCTGAATTTTCTAGTGGTCATGTTTTTTTCTGGTTTTGGTGCACAAATTTTGCAAAAATTGCATTTTTTGGTGATTGTACCTGAATAATCCTACATTTTGCAACTTCAGAAGCTCCGTACGGGCACATTTGGTCACTTTTTTAGGTTCTATTTTTTTTGAAAGTGTGTATTTTTTCATCTACTTTCTAGATCTGAAGTCAGATTCTAGGGTTGTGTGGACCAATTTCTCACATTCAAAATTAGGCCTTTTTTGGCATTGTATAGCTTTGTTTTTTTTTTTCAGAATTGTTGTAAAACTAAGCTACAATGCTTAAGTGATAGATTTAAGCCTCACAAGGCAGTTGTAAAAGAAAAATTAGAAAGTCCACTTTGTTCATTTTGACAAGTGGCCCATTGTAAACACACTACTTATAAAGTGCCAACAGCATCTTTTTTGGGGGGCTCTTTTGATTGAGTGAAAAGGGGGGGTGCATACTGTGTTTTTGTGTCTCTCTATTGTGCTCTTTTCATTTTTGCATCATGGGTTTTAAATGTCCTCTAACTTCATGCAACTATTCTACATGGAAAGATATTGCATGGAGCAGATTAATGGAAAAATGATATAGTCTTTATGTTGATGGTACAATTACCAAACCTACTGATGCTAAAGAACTCATTGATTGGAAAAGACAAGACAGACAAGCTTTAGGTGTAATTAGGAGTTGTGTATATGGGGATCTTCTCTTTCACATTAAAAATTGTTCAAAATCTAAGGAAGCTTGGGACAAACTTGAAGAGTTGTATGGTAAAGTGGATGAAGAAAAGGGATTTCAGATTGAGGATGATCTACTTCTCTTGGATCCTAAAAATTATGACACAATTCAGGATTATATCATCAAAGTCAATGAGTATAGGGCACTTCTTAAAGATTGTGGAAATCCCATGAAGGATGACAGGTTGATTCATCACATCCTAAAGAAGCTACCTTCTGAGTATGCTAACTTTGTTTCAAGTTTTAATACTCTGAGGTTGACCATGGGATCTACTTACCAGAAGCCTTCCTTTGATGGATTTATAGACTTGTTGATTGTTGAACAATCTCACCTAGAGATGGTCATAAGGTTGAGTTCCTTCTAGATTCAGTGATGGTGCGAAGTCTCATAGATGATTCATTGGTAGCAGTGGGGAAAGTCAATGATGACAAGAGGTTATACTCCTTCTCCCATTTTGTGCCTAAGAGTCCTTCCCAAGCCTTGTTGACTCACTCTACTTCAAACATCAACTTATGGCATGAGTGGTTTGGTCACCTTGACTTCCACTCTTCAGCAACTTTGCTCAAAATGCATGGTCAAAGGTCTACCTAATATCAGTTTTTCTAAGGGAGAATGTTCATCTTGTTTAGTGGATATGAATCTCAAGGAGAAGTATGATAAAGGGAAGTCTTCTCGAGCTCCAGTTGTTCTTTAGTTAGTTTACATGGTATTAGTAGGACCCTTTGCAGTGACTTCAGTCAGCCAAGGCCGCTACATACTCATATTTGTTGATGACTTTTCGAGATTCACTTGGGTCTTCTTCCTTCATCATAAGAATGAAGTGGTTCATAAGCTTCATGATTTCAAGACTCACGTTGAACATAAGTCAAGGAATGCCTTCAAAGTACTAAGGGTGGACAATGAGAACATATATGTAGATAGAAGACTTAAGAACTTTTGCAGAATTGAGGGGATTGATCTTCAAAACTCACCAACATTCAGTTTGCACAAGACAAATGTTGCAACAATGAGGATTAGGACTCTCAAGACCATGGCAAGTTGCATGATTAAGGCCAAGTCTCTCGATCCTACACTTGAAGTTGAAGCCATTAGCAGTGCTACTCACATACTTAACAAGTCTCCTCATCCAGCCTTAGATGGAAAGACTCCTTTTGAGGCATGATGCAACAGAAAATTGGCTGTCAGTCACCTTAGAGTCTTCGATTGTCCAACATGGGCAAACCTATCCTCTAGGAGTTGCAAGGTACTGACACCCAGGCCTTGTACCTTCATCGATTATGAAGACAATGTGAAGGCTTACAGACTGATGGATCCAGAGACTCATGAGATTTTTGTGGAGAAGGATGTTCACTTTGAGGAAAGTTCTCCCAGCTTATCCTCTACTCCTCTCCACACTTCATACATAGTGGAAACTGATAGTGACACCTGCAATTATACTTCAACAGGTTCAGACACATGGGGTTCTATCGACAGTTGCAATGAGAGGTCACCTCAATCTAGTCCACGTGCTTACATTGCCACAGTGAAAGGTCCAACACATCATGGTACATCTCGTCTTCCAGCTCCAGCTTCAGTTGACTTGGGAGACAGACTTGAGGACTTACATCTTCTCATTGATGATGATTCTTCTACAATTGTTGCAAGGGCTCACTCTGACCCTCATGTCCATTCTCTACATGATCAATCTTTATAGGTTGTGTGAAATTGGATCCTTATGAACAAAAATTAGTGGAGGTCTCTTTGTTAGTAGAGGAGAAAGATGGTTCAGTGGAATAGGTTCAACAGGCATCCTTGATTGATTTGCATTCATTCTTTTCAGCACAGTTGGAAGGTGTGAACTTCAGCATCAGCACAAGGATACTTGAGCAGGTTTCAGGGCCAACACACATCTTCAGGAGTGTACCTTTGCCTTTGTTTCTTCCTAAGGGGAGGAGCACCATTTTGCATTCATGGACCAGCTTCTTCATCGGAGCGACTTTCACTTGTTGGCATTCTTCTTTTGGGGGGAAAGCCTATTCTGTCTCTCTTCTTTCTCTCATTCTCTTATGTATATACTGGATGTATTTTGTAATGGGGGGGTCTTGATTACTCCATCCATCGATGCATCCTCTTTCATCTCTCTTTTTGGGGGAGGGTTTTTCCCATGAGGTTTTCCCTCTTTCCCTGCTTTATGGGAGATTGCATTTTCATTATGTACTTGGGTCCCTAATATGGCCTAGTAGCCAAGACCCATTATGCATTTTCATCCTAGTTCCTAAGATTAAGGGCATTCCCCTAAGTTGCACTTAAGGGGGGGTGTTGGTGTAAATAAGTATTTACTTATTACACTTACTTAAGTTTACTTAGGTTAATGCACTATTTAATTATCTTGCATTATTTTATTATTTGTATTTGTGAGACACTTAGGAGTTTGTGCACCTTTTTGAGTTGTCATGTAGACAACATAGGAGTACACAACTCTATTTTAGCACATGGTGTCTACAACACTGATTTGCATGTCACACCCTTGTAGGCTTATCCTCTCATCACCGCACTTACTTCTATGCTTAATGGAGGATAACCCATATTTGGTGGGCATGTTCTTGGTTGTATGACACATCATGGTGCTAATTACGAGGCATTCTAGATGTATCTCAGAGGCCTTTATATTCAAGCACTCCTAGTGTACTCTCAACCAGTTATTGAGTACATTGTTATTATGATCATACTCTCTCTCTCTCTTTGGTCTACTATGTGCTTGTGTTTGAGTTCTTAGTTCCTAGGTGAATTTTTCCCTTAGGAAAATTCTTACAAGAACTTGTCCTTAACCCATCATCAATGCTAGTTATTGTCTTCCATTGTTCATGTTGCTCATCTATCATTATATCTAATAAACCCCAAATTCAAAGAACACATTAATCTAATGAAAAATGAGTAATGGGTTAGTGAATTTTAATTAGAAAATCCAAAATAGTTCAATAATGATTGATTGAAAAGCTTAGACAAGTAGCCCATTATTCTATCCTGTAAGCCCCAAATTGAGATAAATAATAAGCTAATGTAAATTCAATAATAGGTGAATGAATATTGATAAAAAAAATTAATGATAGGTCAATTAAGATTGATCATATGTTTGGATTAGTAGTGAAAATAGTTGAAATGATGAGTTCTAAGAATATTTATGAAGCCAAAATAGTGTATGGTATTTTAAAGTAGTGCATGGCCCTATTAAAAATTGAGATCATAAAATTTACAATATTTACTAGAAATTTAAAGAAACTTCCAATCTCTTTAAAATTTCAAGAACAATGGAGAATTCAATTATAAGGCAATGATGATTGGTTCAAAAATTTTAACTCACCATTATTTTATCATACAAGTCAACCTTATAAAAATTTAAAGAGCAAAAAAATCAATAATGGGTTAGTAAAGATTCAACTTAATAATGGGTAAATAAAGATTGAGAGGATTTTGACCTAGAATGTAGTGCATCTAGAAAACAAAATGATAATTTGTAGTGAAAACCCTTTGTAGCTAAAGAAAGTAAACATGACCAACCTTGCCTAATATTATAAAGCATGACTGATATAAAGAAAATAATTGTATACAAAGGCTAGAAAATCAACATCCACACCATACTAAAGGGGTTGAGGATTTGCATGTTTTAATTGAATCAAACCATCTATATTTAAGAGATGAAGGTTTCAAAATAGAAAATCACTTACTAGGTATCTTGTAGGCAAAAAGTATAAAAGAGAGGAGGTAATATAACTCACCTTTTGTTCTATTAATGACTTCAACACAACCAAGTAAGAGTACATAAACTAGTAGATGGAAGATTTTGTTCTTGTAACGATGAGCTAATATGTGTTTACTAATATTTTTTAAAACTATAATTTGATGTGCATAAATTAAACAAATTTTCTATATATATATATGTATATATATATATATATACATATATCTATATATATATATATATAGATATATGTATATATATATACATATATATACATATATGTATATATATATATATACATATATGTATATATATATACATACGTATGTATATATATATACATATATGTATATATATATATATACATATATACATATATATATATATATATGTACATATATACATATGTACATATATATATATATATACATATGTATATATATATATATGTACATATATGTACATATGTACATATATATATATGTATATATATATATATATATATATATATATACATATGTACATATGTACATATACATATGTACATATACATATGTACATATATATATACATATGTATATATGTACATATATATATATACATATGTATATATGTACATATGTATATATATATATGTACATATATACATATGTATATATATATATGTACATATGTATATATATATATGTACATATGTATATATATATATGTACATATGTATATATATATATATATACATACATATGTACATATGTACATATATACATATGTACATATATATATTTATACATATGTACATATATACATATATATATATATATATATGTACATATGTACATATATATATATATATATACATATATGTACATATGTATATATGTACATATATACATATATGTATATATGTATATATATATATGTATATATATATATACATATATGTATATATATATATGTACATGTATATATGTACATATATACATATATATATACATATATACATATATATATACATATATACATATATATATACATATATACATATATACATATATATATACATATATACATATATATATATATATATATATATGATAAGCAAGAGGCCAAAATTATATATTAATATAGATGTAGGTACAAGCCAACTCAGGTGGCCCTAAGAGGACAGAGTTAGGTTATAGTCCTTCAGTATAGCCATGTAAATCTACATTTAAAAAGAGTTGACATCATCTCACAAATTTTCTAAGTAATTCACATGTATCAGATTACCTTCCTACTTATAGAAGCCTAAAAAGATACTAGAAAACTAGAAACCAACCAAGCATACAATACTAATCTATTTATTAGAGTTAGTAACAAAAGGTCTAAGAGTCATATCTATGAGAAAATAGAACAAATAGAACTAGTAATTGTATCACCTAGTTTAGTAGTGCAAATTGAAAACTAACTATTAAATGAAAGTCTTAACCATACTAAACATGGAAAACACTTATGATAGGACCAAAGAAGACATAATTGAGGAAAGTAGACCAAGAATGGAAAACTCCTCAAATGCTTCTCATGATGACGAAGCTATGTCCTTGATGGGAGGGGATGTATGCTCACTTTGTGCTCAAGCTTCTAATGGATGGGTTTTTTTACCAAGTGTGTGCATGGATGAGGGTTTCAAACAAGGGAGTCATAGAGGTATTTCAGCATTATAATGGTATTTTGCTAGTTTCTAAGCTCTCAAAATAGCATTATAACTTTGCATGAAAAGGTGGATTGTGTTTGTAAAGGGAGAGGCTTCTATTTATAGGCCAAGGGGTAGAGGGATGGATGGTCAAGATGTCAAGATGATGAGATGGTGAGGGAGGGTTAGGATACACTCAAAAGAGAGCACAAGGATTGTGCTAGTTTAGCACCAATAGGGAGGTGACACTTGTCACAAGGAGGATGAGTGTGAGAGGATAGGATAAGGGTTGGTCAAAGGCTTGATGAGGGTGGTTGAGTATGCAAGACTCATGAATGAAGGTGTAAGAGCTATTAAGAGGAGTGTAAGAGATATTTGAGGGTCATTTATGTTGGAGGGTGAGGGGAAGATATTTGTTGACTTTAGCTTGGGTTAGCAAGTCTTAACCCATGTTTATGATTGTGCACATGATTAGAAGAGGGTTAGGATTAGCTTAGAAGGGGGTTAGGTGGTGAGTGAGTTAGCTTTTGATGGAATGGGTTAGTTAGGTGGCTAAGTGAGGTTAGTATGGGTGAATGGGTTGGATTAGGGGTTAGGATAGGGTTTAGGAAGGCTTTTAGGATTTTAGATATTTTATTAAATGTTTTATTCAATAAAATGGGAGTATGAAATTAAATTGAATAGATTTGATGAATTATCCAATTTAATAGAGGAATAGGGATTTAATTGATAAATTGATTTTGGGTTATCATTTGATTTTATCAATTGGGCTATAGTTAATTAAATTAATTAATTAACTAGGGGATGACGATTAATTAATTAAATAATAAATATTTAATCAATAATATCCTAAGAGATGACTAAATATGATTACTAATTGATGTAATTCGATTTAGGTGTCTACATTTTGCCCCTCTTTGACATAGTGTTGAAGCAACAATATTAAAAAGAAGTTCAAACATACATGACATGAAGAAGACTTTTTAAAGCAACATATTTGCCCCAGTTTTGCATAGAAGAGGAGAGAATGTATTGCATGATGCCCCCTCAATAAGGTGGCGGGGAGAGAATGCGAGGCTCGATAGCTTCTTGAAAAGTACAAGAAACAAGGGTAAGTAGAAGGACTAAGAGTGGCTAAGAGAGGGGTTTGAGAAAGCTCATACTCTCCCTTGGGGAGAATGATACAAAGGAAAACCACGTACACAAGGACAAGTGATGGTTAAGGATAGGGGTTAAGGGAGAGGGGGGAGGGTGATTGGCTATTTAAATTAAGCCCAGGGAAGTGATTCAAAAGATGGTAAGGTTGGGGAGATTAGGAATCTAGGATTAGGATTGGTGATGACTAAGGTTATGATTGATGCAAGAGCTATGATTATGATTGATGCAGGAGATATGATTATGATTTGATGCAAGAGCTATGATTATGATTGATGGAGGAGATATGATTATGATTTGATGCAAGATCTATGATTATGATTGATGCAAGATTGGATATGATGGGATTGAGAGATTGGTTGGTTCATGATAGTAGGATTGATTAGATGGGATACTTGGATAGGATAGTATTCTTTGATAGGATGGGATGCACTAATAGGATGGGATGCTTGGATAGGATATGAGGCTTTGATAGGATGGGATGTTTGAATTAATCCAGTGAATCTTGAGCATGGGGGTGTTCCAAAGGGGAGCACCACCATGTAATTGAGCATTTATTTTGATATAGGAATATTGGGAATATGCCAAGGTTACTAAGAACATCAAGGCCTTTGTACCAATATTACATAGGACTGACGTGAAACAAACAAGCAAGGATTTCCCTAGCATCACACATGAATCCTGGAAGAATCAGAGTGGAAATGATACTGGGTAACCCATAAGCAAAGGATATTTCCCAAGTGTACCATGCAATCACAGGTGATCACATGTTTATAATATACAAGGGTCACATCCGATTGACTCACAAGCAGAAAAGAAAAGATAAAAAAGACCTGATCAAGACCTTGCTCTCAAGTTTCCCCATTCGTAGCACACCATGATATAAAATATTGTGGTGACCTTGAGGAGGGAACAACCCAAATCACTTGGAAGAGATACTTTAAGAACCAAGCTGAAAATCTCAAAAAGAAAATAAATTGAAAGAAAATGTAAATCCATAAAAAGTTAACCTTTTGCCAAAGAGATCAATAGGACTAGATACTGATAGACCAAGATCAGACGAGAGGAAGGATGCATCCTACAAGGATCTATTGGTAATATCAAGGACTAGGATGAGCTAGGCAATCAGAACTGTTTAAGACAACATTTTGATGACAAGGGATCTCGTATGAGGATTTGTTGAAGCACCTAACCAAGAGAATTGCAAGTTGTGATCAAACAGGAACTGACGCAAAGAGATGAGAGGTATATAGTGGAACCAAGCTAAGGACTAATGCACAAGGAATAGATAGCTGACAAATCCAAGGATGTACAAGGGATTATCGGACAAAAGCGCAACATGATAGGATAGTGACAAGAAAGATAAAGATGAAGAGATAGTGGATGAAAGGTTTGGGATGAGAAGTTAGTGGATGAAAAGCTTGAGATGGGGAGGTAGAGGAAAAGCGCGGGATAAGGAGATAGAGGGGATGAAAAGCTCAAAAGGAGAAGATGGTTTGTGAAAAGCTTAAGATAGTGGGAGTAAGAAGGCTCAAGATGAGAAGAGAGTGGATGAAAAGCTTAGGATGAGAGGATAGCGAATGGAAGCTCAGGATGAGGGATAGCTGAGGGCTAGATGCCAATGACAAGGGATGTACCCGGTAATGGAAAGATGGAGGTAATGTTGGGAGATGCAAGGATAGATGAAAAAGGGAATAGTGGATAGATGGATTTGGGTAGAGGAATGCAAAAAGATAAGGATTGATGGAAAGATGGACACAACACAGTGTCCAAGGAATAGAGTGCCCCCAGTTATAATATGCTATTCAAGAGGATTTTTTATGAGGGGTGCAGTAGGATTGAATATGTTAGGATAAACCACGGACAGAAATAAAAACTACATGCAAATATAACCAATAACAGAAAATAATAGAACACACAGAAATGAACAGAAGGCACCAAGATTTAACGTGGTTCACCCAATCCCTGGGCTACGTCCACCAAACAGAAAGTCCGATCTTATTACAATCCAGTGATTACAACCTGATTACAATCTGTAATCCCTTACAGCTCAATACCGCTACAAGAACCAATTTTGTATCACCACACATGAAAAATACCCAACCCTAAGCCCTTTTTATACAAGTATTAAACTGCTTTAGGGTTATAACATGTCGTCCATATGTTGGCCATAATATGTCGGCTACCATGTCGGCTACTTCCCAAAAAAAAAAAATTCGGGCCGATGCCCCGAACCCCACTATTTATGAAGTATGTACAGTACTTTCCTGATCAGTCACCACAATCTAACAATCTCCCACTTGGGGACCGATCAGGCTCCACACTAAAAAACAATCTCCCACTTGGAGACTGATCTTGTAGCAATACCACTACCACATGGGGCTCCCACTAGATCAAACCATCCTGGACTCTACTGTTCTTTTATTCATGTTCAGTCTAAAAGACCAACCGAAGCTGAAGAGGAGTTCAACTTCTCCCTTGTTACAACCTTTGTCAACATATCTGCTGGATTTTCATTGGTATGTATCTTCTCCAGCTTTAACTGTCCATCCTCCAAAACTGACCGAATGAAATGGTACTGCAACTGTATGTGTTTGGTCTTAGAATGCAAAGCTGAATTCTTAGCAAGATGGATGGCACTCTGACTATTTGTGAACAAATAATTATCCTTCTGAGGATGTCCCAATTCTTCCAAGAAGAACTGAAGCCATATCATCTCTTTGGCTGCCTCTGTAGTAGCAACATACTCTGCCTCTATAGTGGAGAGAGCATTAATCTTCTATAGCCTAGAAACCCAGCTCACGGCTGCCCCACCAACAGTAAAGACATAACCTATAGTACTCCGCCTGGTATCAATATCCCCAGCCAAATCTGAGTCAACATAGCCCTGTAAATTAGTAGTAGAGCCCCCAAAGTGTAAACACATATTGGATGTTCCTCTCAAATATCTAAGAATCCACTTGACAGCATTCCAATGCTCAAATCCTGGATGACTCATATACATGCTAACGACTCCCACTGCATGTGCAATATCTGGCCTAGTGCATACCATAGCATACATCAAACTTCCTACAACTGAAGCATAGGGTACCTTGGACATCTTATCCTCCTCTTCCTGTGTCTTGGGACACATCTCCTTAGTCAATTTCAAATGACCAGGTAAAGGTGTGCTGACAACTTTAGCATTCTCCATAGAGAAACATTGCAACACCTTCTCAACATAATCAGCTTGAGATAGCATCAATGTTTTGTTCTTCCTATCTCTGCAAATCTTCATACCAAGGATTTTTTTTGCTGCCCCCAAATCCTTCATAGAAAATGCATGTGCTAATTGGCATTTCAGCCCCTTAATATGATCCATGTTAGACCCAGCTATAAGCATATCATCAACATATAAACATAAAATAATGTAGCTATCATCATCCAACCTCTTAAAATAAACACAGTAATCTGAATGACACCTATCATATCCATGCTCATGCATAAAACTGTCAAATTTCAGATACCATTGCCGAGGTGCTTGCTTCAAGCCATATAAACTTTTCTTCAATTTGCACACTAAGTTCTCCTTACCTTTGACCTCAAAACCCTGTGGCTGAGCCATATATATTTCTTCATCCAAATCACCATGAAGAAAGGCTATTTTAACATCCATCTGCTCTAAATGCAAATCTTCAGTAGCCACAAGACTTAAAACAGTACGAATAGAAGTCATTTTAACAACAGGAGAAAATATCTCATCAAAATCAATTCCCTTTTTCTATGCAAATCCTTTTACAACTAACCTGGCCTTAAATCTTTTCTTACCTCCTTCCTCTTCTTTCAACCTATAAACCCATTTTCTCTGTAAAGCCTTTTTACCTGCAGGCAACTTGCACAAATCTCATGTCTTATTTTTCAGCAAAGAGTCCATTTCATCTTTCATTGCAGACTCCCACTGAATCTTAGTATCCACCTGCACAGCTTCATCATAACTTTCAGGTTGACCAGCATCAGTAAGTAAAATAGAATACAAAGAGGGAGAAAACCTTTGTGGAGGTCTAATTGTCCTTGTTGACCGTCTAACATTCACTGGTGTGTGTGTGGTATTTTTTGTTGCAGTTGTTGCACATCATGAGGAATGGCTGGAACATCAGCTTTTGGAGTATCATCCAGCACTACATAATCATCTTCTTTCTTCTCATGTTGCTGCAACAGATCTTTGTACAACACTTTTTCATTAAATATGACATCCTGACTTCTTATAATTTTATGATTTTCAAAATCCCAAAGCCTATAACCAAATTCATTAATGCCATATCCAACAAAGACACATTTTTTTGATTTAGCTTCTAACTTGGTTCTATTTTCAGAGTCTATATGAGCAAAAGCTTCACAACCGAAGGTCTTGAGAAAAGAATAACTCACCTTCTTACCAGTCCATGCTTCCTCTGGAATACCACAGCCCAAAGGAGTAGAGGGTCCTCTATTAATCAAATATACTATAGTATTGATAGCCTCCACCCACATGTGTAAGGGCAACCCAGCATGCAACCTCATGCTCCTTGCGCGCTCCATTATAGTCCTGTTCATGCGTTCAGCCACTCCATTTTCCTGTGGAGTCCTTGGAACAGTTTTTTGTCTACGAATACCATTAGTGGAGCAATAATCTTCAAATTCATGACTGCAATACTCACCACCATTATCAGATCTGAGACATTTTAATTTCTTACCAGTCTCATTTTCAACCAAGCATTTCCATTTCTTAAAAGTTTGAAATACATCAGATTTCTGTCTAAGGAAATAAACCCATACTTTTCTAGTTGCATCATCAATAAATGTAACATAATAATGAGAGCCACCAAGGGAAGATACCTGAGCCGGTCCCCATACATCTGTATGCACAAGCTCTAATTTCTCCTTTTTGTTTTCCTTCCCAGTCTTTACAAAACTCTTTTTTTTTTTCCATACACACAACTTTCACAGAAATCCATATTCACACATTTTAGACCTGGTAAAACTTTCCTTGAATGAAGTACTTTCATACCTTTCTCACTCATGTGCCCAAGTCTATTGTGCCACAGTGCTGTATCAAAATCTACAGCAACTATTTGTTCTCCCTGTTCAACTGCAGTAATTGTTCCTGAATATTGATTTTTCTTTGAAACAATCAAAGTAGAAGGAACAATATGACCTGTACAAAGATATAAGGTGCCTACTTTCACACCTTTTGCTACTACAAGGGAACCTTTTGAAACCTTCCAATTTTTATCATTAAAAGTAACTACACAACCCTCATCACCGAGTTGCCCTGCTGAAATTAAATTTCTACTTAGTTTTGGAACATGTCTTACCTCATGTAGTAGCCAATGATTCCCATTCTGCAACTTAATCTTAATTTTTCCCTTTCCAACAATCTGACAGGGTTCATTATCCCCCAAATAAACAAGCCCAAAATCCCCTTGGACATAATCAATGAAATAACCTCTATGAGGTGTAGCATGAAAAGAAGCACCAGAATCTAAAACCCATGAATCATCAACACTCTCTAAAGACAGAAGCAAAGCATCCTCTTCGGATTTGTTACTTACCACATTTGCCTCTTTGTCTCCATCTGATTTATCTCCTTCATTTTTCTTTTGAGTCCAGCAATCTTTCTTTTTGTGCCCTGGTTTCCCATAGTACCAGCAATCATTTGGTCCTCTCGATTGAGACCTTCTCCCCTTTGACTTTCCTCTTGATTTCCCATGATTTCCAGAGTTACTTCCTCTTTTAGTCGTTCTGCCCCTGCTTTGTGCATTTAAAGCACTTCCTGATGTAGATCCACGTGAGGATTTTCTACAAGTTTCCTCACTTAAAATAACATCGATCACATCATCATATTTTAGGGTACTAGATCTAGGAACAGAATTACTCACCGCCATTACCAAGCCATTCCAGCTTTCAGGCAAAGAACACAAAATCAAGAGATCCCTAATTTCTTCATCAAAATTGATACCCACAAAAGATAATTGACTAGTAATAGTATTAAACTCATTTAAATGATCTGCAACAGATCCACCTTCTGCCATTTTCATATTAAATAAATGCTTCATGAGAATTACCTTATTTGAAGCAGAGGGCTTTTCATACAGTGTCACTAGGGTTTTCATCAAATCTTCTGTCATCTTTTCTTTTGTAATATTAAATGCCACCGATGGTGCCAAGCATAACCGAATTCTTCCGAGTGCCTTTTTGTCCAAAAGATCCCATTCATCCTCTGACATAGTTCCCTGATTCTTGGCTTTTCCTTCCAACGGCTTCCATAAATCCTTCTGATATAAATAGTCTTCCATTTGCATCTTCCATAACCAGAAGTTCTGCCCATTAAACCTGTCAACCCTCAACTTACCCTCATCTGCCATTGCTGCCACTCAACTGTGAGACTCCCACTTAACCGTGAGACTTTCCTGCAGAGGATAACTGAAAGACAACCTTGCTCTGATACCACTTGTTAGGATAAACCACGGACAGAAATAAAAACTACATGCAAATATAACCAATAACAGAAAATAATAGAACACATAGAAATGAACACAAGGCACCAAGATTTAACGTGGTTCACCCAATCCTTGGGCTACGTCCACCAAACAACAAGTTCGATCTTATTACAATCCAGTGATTACAACCTGATTACAATCCGTAATCCCTTACAACTCAATACCGCTACAAGAACCAATTTTGTATCACCACACATGAAAAATACCCAACCCTAAGCCCTTTTTATACAATTATTAAACCGCTTTAGGGTTATAACATGTCGGCCATATGTCAGCCATAATATGTTGGCTACCATGTCGGCTACTTCCCAAAAAAAAAAAATTCGGGCCGATGCCCCGAAACCCACTATTTATGAAGTATGTACAGTACTTTCCTAATCAGTCACCACAATCTAATAGAATATTGGTAAACAAGAGGATGAGGGAGATAGATGGAACCTAGGATGTGAAAGGTTAATGAGGTAGAGGATAAGGAGCATGGGTGGATGAGGCCAATGGAGTGATTGGATGGATGAAAGAATGGGTAGATAAAGGATAGGTGGATATAAACTTTGATGGAAAATGGTTGTCCAAGGGATGACCAAAAGCATGTATCTAGTGGTGAACTTTATTTCTATCAAGATCCAAAGGAGGATGGTGGGTGAAATGGATAGGATGTGGTTGGTATGGTGGGATGAGATGGGTATGATGGGTGATGGAATGTGCCCCCAAGTGTACAGAGCATTTGGATGGAGGGATTACGCATGATGCTTGTTTGCCAAGTTTTCACCATGGTACTTGTCCAAGGCACCTGAATTGCCAAGTTTTCACCATTGGATGATTTTTTTATTTATTTTTATTTATTTTTTTTTTTTGACTTTTTTTGATGCATGTTTACGCATAGATGTTGGTAGGATGGATGGAAAAGGATTGGATTGAACAAGTGGAATGGTGGGTGGGAGTTTGGAAGATAATGGATGCGAAGACATAAGGCTTGTGGGTAAATGGATGAGGAAAATGGAAAGATCATAATTTGAACACACCTTGAGAGGTGATAAAGTAGCGAGAAAGATGGTATTGAGCAAGGTTGAGGAGAAAATGGAGGAAGAGAAAGATAAGGACTACAAGTAAAGTTGGAAGATGGAGGATTGGAAATTTAGGATAAGAAGCAGATGGACTAAGAGAGGATTGAGGGGATGAAGGATGTGTATATGGAGATTTGGATAAAGGATGAATGGATGAGGCTTTTTGAGTAGCATGAATGGATGCCAATTGAGATTTTTCTTTGACATGCATTTCTTTTATGAGCATCTTGGGTATCCACATGATTTTTGACTTTTGCAGCATGGGCCTTTGTGGCCCCTTGACTTTTTCTTTGATTTGGATCAAATGTTTTTCTTCTTGAACATGTATTTTAGAAGGGACATGTCGAAACTTTGACTTTTGTGGAAGTGTAGATTTATGCTTTTTTATTTTGGCATCCAATATGCCTTCATTAGCCATGGGATGGGAACAAGCGCATGGGGGATATGGAGGGATTATGGATGGAGTGATAGGGTTTGAAGGTTGCAAGGGATTCAAGGATGAGTGCCTTTGATGATCTAGCTTGTGGATTTGAGGGGAGGGAAGGATAGATTGGAACATAGGATATGGATGGATATAATTACCCAAAATGGATGGAGGGAATGAAGGATATGGGCCCAAAATAGATGGAAATGGGGAAGGTGTAGGTCCCAAAATAGATGGGGGAGATAAAGGATTCATATTAGGTTTGTAAGGACCCAAAATGGATGGAAAGGGTGGGGGATTTGGATAAGGGGTATATGGACCCAAAATGGAGGGTTGAAAAGAAGTAGGATAAGGGCCCAAAATAGATGTAAAACAAGATGGATGGGAACTTTGAGGTGAAGATGGAAGGACTTGGGACCATGCAGGGATAGAGGGGATACCAACATCTAGAGATACACTTTTATTTATTTCTTCAATATAATGTTCATTATTTGGAACACAAGATGCGAGTCCACTATTAGCTATAGGAGTTGAAGCTTCATATATGATAGTTAGTTCTTCTTTGATGGATCTATCATCATGGATTATGGGAGATGTATGATCATGAAGAAGAGGGGATGGAAGGATAGGATCTTGAGTTGGATGGGTTGATGGAAATGGATCTTGAGATGGAGTATCTTCTCCACCTTTAAAGATGATGAGTCTGGATTAAAGGTTAGCTTTTAGATTATTAATCGCTTCCAAGTGAATACCTTTTGAATCAAAGTCCCTAAAATTCTTTTTTTTTAATAGACTAAATAAATTTATTATTTATTTATTAAATCTATTGTATACTAATAAATTATCATCTGAAAAAATATTCAAATAAAAATATTATTATGAAAAATAAATAGGAAAATAATATTAAAAAATAGCATTCATTAATTGAAGAGCAAAAAAAAGCTAAAATAATTATAAAAATTAAAAATTAAAATAATTTAAAGTCTATCAGCTTACATATATGAATAAGATCATTTTTAAAAATCTTTATCAAAAAATCTATTACAAAAAATTAATTTGAGAAATATTTAAAAATATATTAAAAATAATAATTCCTCCCACAAATATCCTATTGGCTAAACTAAAAATTGACTTGTAAAGTAAACTAGCAATTGCATGATTTTGTGCTTCCAACATAAGCGGATAGTTAAAAATTAAATGATAAATTATATATTTAGAAAATATAATATTTTGATGGTATATAATAAAATGTGATCTAAATATTTCTTAATCAATATATAGTTTATAAATATATCATATTTATGATTAATAATGATTAATATCATATATGTTAATTTAGTTTTAAATTATGAAGTCATATTTTAAAACCAAATATTGGTTTTTAAATTTTTTAAATAATGACACTTTAATTTTTTTTTCGAAATGAGCAAATATTTTTATCAAATTAGACTCAAAATGATCTTAGTTTTTTCTTTACAAAGAAAGAAATGAGATAATATAAGAAATGATTATTTACTAAAAGAAATAATTCTTTATCCTAATTATAAGATTTGAATATGTCTAATTAATTTTGAAAAACAAATCAATAGAATAAATGTTTCAGATAGTTGAGCATATTATAATGACATATTTTGAATTAAAGTCTAATATTTTTCATAACAAGTGATTAAGAATGTTTATGTTAAAATTGGTATTATTGCTCATGAGTACCTCAATTGAATAAAATGTACATTCTAACAAATCATATGACATATTAGCTTCCCAAAAAAGCACTACTTCTACACCTCAAAAAATAATAATACTAATTTGATGATAGACCTTCAAACTTCAATTATAAATAAGAAATATACAACTATGCTATGTTAAAAAGTTAAATTTTTAAAAAATTGTCATAATTTTTTTTAAAGATATCAAATTAGTTCTCAACTATGAATGCTCTCCCAAAATTCAAAGTATAGCTAAGATGAGAAACCTAAACCAAAATCCAAAATATAGCTATTATAGTACAATTTTCCATTAGATGTGAAATACCAAATAATATAAGATGAGGAGGAATCAGAATCAGAACCAATAACATAGTTATTATAATAAGATTTTACTAATATTTAGAATGGAAATTCAAAATAGTATAAAATGTAGAGGAATCAAATAGAGCCCTAATAAAAAGAAGTGAGTGAAACAAATGTATCTATGTATAAACTAAAACATTGTCATTAATTTCATATAAAATTTAGGATTACAATCGTACAAACACATTATACAATTAAAATCAAATCATCCATTCTAGACACTTGTGGATTACAATACTTTGAACTGATCATATCAAAATTTATTTGTACTAACACAAGAGATGTTTTGAATTGATTTCACAGTATTGACCTTAAGCATTTTGTAAATCAGTTTATGTGCATGCTTGTTATTTGCTTCAACCTTCATACTCTCCCACTGATCCATTCGAAGGTACACTAATATTTTTAGATTTATCCCACCAATCCATTCAAAGGTAAACTATTTTTTTCCAACTTATCCTCCTTAAACTTGGATTTTAGAGCCAAAACAAAGGTTCTCAGCCCCATTTCCAAAATACCATCAAGCATGTACATGCACAAATTATTTATCTATCAAAGAACAAGTTAATATCCACACAAAAATTAAAAAGTAAAACCCCCCTTCATCATGCCAAGACTTTCTTGTCGCCAAAAAAAATCTAACAAGATGCTAATACAGAAAAGGCAATTATGGATGTTTCTAAAAAAGTATGTTTTCTCCAAGAATAAATAGCGATAAGAAAATAAATAAATCAAGGTTATTTGTAATGTAAGTAGGAAAAAATATAAATTTGTTTTCATAGTCAGAAAATTAAAGTTCAAGTAAAGGGCTGACAATTATCTAGGTGAAAAAAACATTTTCGGGAGAAAAGCTCCCACATATAAGCCTACTAATTAAAAAATTAAATTAAAATTTCAATCAATTTTAAAAATTAAAAGTTAAATAAATAAGTACAAAAATATGAGTTAAAAGTGGAGATAACAACTAATTACTTTTATACTTTCAACAAATGGCACACAGAGAGGGAGCGGGAGTTGAATTAGGAATTGGCAAGATCAAAAATTTGAATTTTGTTATAGGAGGTTCGGTCTAAGATGGTGTAGAGAAGGGATCTAGGGATTTCTATGAGGAGGATAACCAGGGGAATAAACCTGCCTCTAGGAATGAGGGCCCACATGAACCAAGGAAGGAGTCCAAGAAGGATGTATTGAGATCATGTCAGATGTCAGGCCCACACTTTGATCGAAAAGTCCTTAATGCAGTTTCAACTAGTCAGTGGTCTTCTCTCTTTGGTATCAAACCCATAGGTGAGTCTTCCTTCCCAAAGATAAAGGATATCTTGTATAAGGAAAATGGGCAATATGCTATAAAGATTCTTGATGAGCTAGTAGACCATAATATTGTTACTATGGCCTCTTCTTTGGTTGAGAATTTCATTGGTTCAAGGCCGAATATAGAAATTATGTAGACCTATGCAAGAAAAAAATGGGACCTAAAAGGTCATGTTGAGGTTGCGGCTATAGCTAAGGGATGTTGAAGTTGATGAAAGATCAACCCACAACCCCCAAGAATCACCTGCATTCAAACACCTGTCATAGAAAGGGAAACAAAAAGCTATGGAGACTGAAATTGATAGATCCATAGATGAGACATTTTTGATGAGCAAAAAAGAAATTTCTATTTTCAAAAGTGAATGAATAATTACAAAGAGATTAATCCTTATAAAAGGAGATCAAAACCCTAATAGGAATCTAACCTAGGTTACATGATAATAATTGATAAAAGATTTAATTATAATATGCCTAAAGTTTAACTTAAGAAAAATAGAGATAATAAGTGACTTAAACATTAAACCAATATAATTTAATTAATAAGAAAATATCTTATTACTCTAACACCCCCCTTAAGATAAAATTAGGGAGTAGCTAGAAACCTAGAAATTGTTGCTGAAAGAAAATTGGGTCCTGACAACAAGGCCTAATGAGGTACCCAAGCACAACCAAATCTTTGAAAAGAGGAGAAATAGAGAAAAAAACATGGGGAAAACCCTAATTCAAAAAGAGATAGAAAGAACGTTCCAAAAGATAGGAACAAAGGGATGATCATGAAGAACACAACTGAAGCATGAAGCTGCAAACACTGTCAAACTACTGATCGAAAGAACCTCCACAGTATAGAACATAACTAGGTAGAGAAGACTAAGTTTGAAGAGTTGGTCAATCAAAGATGGAAGGTATCTTCATGACCTTCAAAAAAAGGAATGAAAGAATGTCTATATGGTAAATGATCCATCTCACCAAGATGCATAAGTATCTAGCCACTGCAATTGCCTAGTACATAGGATCAAATATTGAATACATAACTCACTCTATCAAACCAAGAAAACAATAGAACCAACATAACCCCCCTATAATGTTGAGAGGTAAGCCATAAACATTGAAACTCAATGCAATATCTCCTGCAGAAAGAAGAACCAGGAACATCAAGAATGCAAAAGAAGTACAAATGCCTATAATGGCATGTGTCATCAACACATCATGAGGCTAATGTTGTGGAAGGAACACTCACTTGACAAAGGAAGATGGTGAATATGGACAACGTGAAACCACCTAAGGCACTTTATAATGTAGTGCAAGTACAAAAAAAGAAAAAGATGTGCAAGATCCCAAAATGCAATAGAGTAACACTTTATCTCAGTGCGTATGCAAAAATACTACAAAAGGATGTCAACAAAGACCAAAAGAGACATTTAAGGCTAATACAATAGATATTATAACCCATGAAAAATCATCTAAAACAAAAAAATCAATCCCTAGACTTGAAACAACCTAGATATCCATTAGAATGAAGAAAAGTGAAAAATTGAATTGGATGTGCCTAGAGCAGAATCTAGAAAATAGAATGTCTCAAAACATGTCTCTCGGAGTGCAAAATAGAAATTCTAATTTTGATAGCCAAAATAGGCCACCAAAAAGCATTAATAATCCAAATAAACTACAACATCACAATGAACTTAGAATAATCTTTCTGATGCTTCTTTCAGATCGAAAAACAAAGTCTAAATGAGCAAGTTATAGCCAAAAAACCACATGTAGGTCAAATAAGTGCTAGAAAAGGAAAAAAAAAAAAACCATCTCAAGATTCATGCCAAAATGTCTCAAAAAGCTTGTACATAAGTACTATAAATTACATTGAGAGGTATGTTAGTTTTGTACCAAAAAAACTTGATTTTAAAAAAAAATTCTTGATTTGAGTGCTAGAAATTTGAAAATCATTGCCTCGAGACATGCAAAAAATAGAAAACTACCACCTCGAAAAAAAAGTACCCAATCTGGGAGCAAATTTTTTTAGTCTCAAATTATAACTATCCAAATTTGACAAATTTTATATGAAAATAGGGGTTTTAGGGTGCTCTGAGCTCAACAGTAATGTCTGTTTGGGCTCAAAGTGAACTGAAAATCAGTGATCCCCCCAGATTCAATACAAAATAACTTTGAAAAATGAAACCCTCTAAATGAAAGAATACATATTTGAAAGCCAAGACAAACTTCTCATAAAAAGAACAGGGGCATGAAGATCTGGAGCTCTAATACCATGTTGAAGTTGATGAAAGATCAACCTCACAGCTCCCAAGAATCACCTACATGCAAAAAACTATCATAGAAAGAGAAGCAAAAAGCTATGGAGGCAAAAATTGCCAAATCCATAGATGAGACATTCGTAATGAGCAAAAAAGAAATTTCTATTATCAAAAGTGAATGAATAAATTACAAAGAGATCAATCCTTATAAAAGGAGATTAAAATACTAACAACAATCTTACCTAGGTTACAGGATAATATTTAATAAATGAATTAATTATTATATGCCTAAAGTTTATCTTAAGAAAACTAGAGATAATATTTGACTTAATAATTAAATCAATATGATTTAATTGATAAGAAAACATCTTATTACTTTAACAAGGTATTCCTATCCTTTGAGTTCTCTTGCTTGGAAGATCTCTTGAGGATCCTTTGCATAGGGTTTTGTTCCTTTGGCTGATCCACCCTTGCTTTGTAGAAATGGACCTCAAAGTTGGATCTTAATGATTATTTCTTTGTTCAAGCTCTTGTTTTGGTTTGCCTTCCTAAACTTCAAATTGGGTTTTGATATGAGGATTTTTTTGACGACATTTCTAAATCTTTAAGGGAGCTTATATTCATTGACCCCATTACAGTTTTAAGAAGCCAGTTAACATAGGCTCAGATCTGTATTGGGTTAGTGAGGGTAAAGACATGCTAGAGGTTGTGTATCTTCACTCTAAACTAGGAATACACATTTAGAAACTGGATTTTGAAAGCATCCCTTTTGTGTGCTTCCATTGCAAGAAAGCAAGCCATGTGGCTAAGTTATGCCCTAGATTTTAGGAGGACAAAGCCAATAAATAGTCATAGAATAAGAATAAGGCCAAGGGTATTTCCAAAAGAGAAATTAAGAACCCCAATGAGGAAGAAAAGGTATGGAGATAGAAGGAAATTGTGAATGAGGAAGGGGGACCCAGGCAACAATAGGAGGACCAAGTGGGAGCCCAACCCTCAAGTGTTGTTATGGTTCAATGGGATGATTCTGGAGAAATCTCCATTATGGAAGTTGATACACTTAAGCCTTTGGTAGTTGAGAAATGGGATACAAATGAGGCAAGAATTAAGGATATTACTCTTGGGAGAGTTTATGAGGATCTAGCTATCCCTTTGGTTTCAAATCCAATGGAGGTACATTTCAAGGGAGATCTTTTTTTGGGGAGATAGGGATTGTAAGCTCTGATTATGCTATATAAGCAAATGTATCTCAAGTCCTAGCCCCCCAGGCTCTTGTGGGGGTGAGGAAGCTGATCAGAAGTGTGGTCCCTCTCCTAGGGAATCTAGTATCAGCCTTAGCCTAGGGGTAGCTTCTCCCGAGAAGGTTTCAAGAGTAATGGAAATGGCTAGGTCCTCATCACTAGACCAATTAACTAGAATGGAGGCTCTTTTTGTGAGTTGTTTTGATGAGTGATAGGGAGAATGGACTACGGTTAGAAAGAAAAAGAAGAGTAGATCTACCCTTCTCTAGTTTCCCTAGTTGCTACTAGGAGTAGAGAATTTTTTTATGTTGGAGCAAAACCTAAAACCCCTAGAAGGAACAGTCATAGCCAAAATAGGAAAGAGGAAACTAGAACGAATCTAGTAGATGGGAGTCAAAAGACCATCCAAGAGGCCTGCCTTGCAAAGAAGAGATGAAGGTCATATCCTAGAACATACATGGGCTAAATGGAGCCCACAAACAAGAGGTACTTAGAAATATGATTAGGGGTCAGACCAAATTTTATGCTTATTCAAGAAACCAAAATTAAAAAGGAGAGTGGGGAGAGAATCTCTTTCAGTAGTAGTATGGAGAGGTTTGCTATGAATTCAGAAGGGGCTTCTAGGGGTTTTGTTACTCTTTGCAACTCTAACAATTTCAAGTCCCAAGTTGTATATAGTGAAGGTAATATTCTTCTCATTCAAGTTCAATATCAAAAATCATGAATGTTGGTATCTTTTGAATGTCTACGCTCCTAATTCTAAGAATGGTGGAAGGAACTATTGGGTAAATATTAGGAATATTTTAACTAGATTCCATATGGGAAATTGTATCATTATGGGAGACTTTAATACCCTCTTAAGGGACGATGAGAAATAGGGGGTTTGGCTTCAAATATGGAAAGTAGGTAGGACATTTCAAAATTCATCAATGATTTGCATTTGCTAGATGTTGATATTTAGGGAGGCTTCTTCACTTGGTTTAACAAAAGAGTGGGAAGAGATTGCATTGGCTAGATAGAGCTCTCATATCTTTGGATTGGATGAATTCCAACTATTGTAATTCATCTTTATTGGTTCGGACCTGTTTAGATCACTCTCCTATTTCTCTCACTTTGGACTCCATTTCTATTAAATGTAACTTCCCCTTTAAATTTGAAAGGATGTGGACTTCACACCTAGATATGTCACTTCATATCTTAGAGTGGTGGAACATTCACATAGAGAGCATTGCCATGTTCAAGGTGGCCAAGAAGTTTAAGAATATCAAGCTCAATATCAAGAAGTGGAATAAGTCAAATTTTGGTAACTTTTTCCAATCCAAAGATTATATCTTAGAGGACCTCTACATTATTTAGGATGTTATTCAAAAGAAAAGTTATGATAAGATGAGGTTGGAGGAGAAAAAATCATTCTTTCTGAGCTTCACAATATTATTAGTCAAGAGGAGGCTTACTAGAAATAGAGATCGAGAGATGTCTTGTTAAAAGAGGGGGACCAAAATACTAGATTCTTCCATATATATACTCTAAAACATAGGGTACATAACAGAATCAGTAGAATCAAGAAGGGGGATGTTGTTATGGAGGAAGAAAAATATATAGTCGCAGAGGCCATCTCTTTCTTCTCCAATATTCTGATGAGATGTCCTAATCTTGTGGTAGGTGATCAATAGGATATTATCTCTAATATCCCAACTTTGATCTAGCTAGAACATAACTCCATGATTGAGGCTATTCCTTCCCCTCTAAAAATTGAGCGGGTTGTTTTCTCCCTCCCTGTGGACAAGTCTCTAGTCTCGGACAGTTTCCTTACTTTCTTCTTTCAAATGTTTTGGGAAGTGGTCTAGTAGGATGTTATCAAAGAGTTTCAAGAGTTTTTTGGAGCAAGAAGTCTACTTAAGGAGGTTAATAGTACTTTTTTAGTGCTTATATCTAATGTGCTAGGGGCAGATTCTATGGATCTTTTCAGACCTATCAGACTCTGTAACTCTTTCTACAAGATTATTTCTAAAGTCTTGGCTAATATGATTATCAAGATCCTCCCTTTAATTATTCCTCCTTAGTAGTTGGGTTTTGTTTCAGGAGACAAATCTTGGATTCTATTATGATTTTTCATGAAGTCATCCACTCTTTGGAAGAAGGCAAGAGAGAAGGCTCTCTACTAAAGCTTGATCTATCTAAGGCTTATGATTGGGTGGATTGGCCTATCTCTTCAAGGTTCTTAGAGCCTTTGGGTTCGATTCTAAAGTTTGTAAGCTTATCGACCAGCTGATTGCTACTTCCTCTTTGGCTATTTTGATCAATGGTTCTCCTTCATCATTCTTCAAACCCTCAAGGGGGTTAAGGAAAGGTAAACCCCTATCGCCGATTATTTTCATCATTTTGGTTGAGTGTTTGGGAAGGATGATTTCAGCCAATAGAATTTATGGGGCCTTTAAGGGCACCAAACCTTCTTCTTGCCCCTGGTCTTCTCTCACCAATAATTTGTGGATGAAACTATTATGGGTAGGGGGCGAAGCCTCAGTTGGGAAGGCCAGGGTGGTCAAAGAGATTTTTTTTCTCTTACACCATGGGATCAAGTTATCTTATCAACTAAAACAAGAGCTCTATTTTCTTCATCTATACTTTAGCTTTGAGACAAAGGAATATAGCTGATATTTGGGGTTTTTGCATAGGAAGCCTTCCCTCAACCTATTTGGGCCTCCCTTTGGGCCTCATACCCCTTGATTCTATTTGGAGTAGCCTTATTGATACATTTAATAAAAAATTGGCTAGCTAGAAGGGTATAACCTTTAGCCAAGCTGGAAAAATTTAGTTGGTCAAATCCACCCTTCAGAATATTCCTACCTATACACTGAGTCTCTTTGGGATTCCCATAAAATATGTTGATCTTATAGAGCAGATCTAAAGGAATTTTCTATGGTCTAGTTCAGAGGAACATAAGATATTTCCTCTCATTGTGTGGGAAAATGTGTGCCTCCCCAAACACTTTGGGGGTTTGGGCATTAGAAAACTGAGACCTTTCAATAAAGCTCTTCAATCTAAAAAAAAATGGAGAATCTTTTCTAGCAAGGGGGATTGGTTAGATATCATGGAAGATAAATACCTTTAGAGACCTTCCATAAGATACATGTTCAATGACGACACTAATCCCTAGGGCTCAAGCATCTTGAATGGCATGCTCAAAGCTTGAGAAATAGCCAAATGAAAGATGAAATGGAGAGTGGGAAATGGTAAAGAAATTCTTTTTTGGCAAGATAACTGGTTGTTCCAGGGGTCTTTTCTCAATTTTTCTACTTTTGATAGATGAGCTAATACTTGCATTTAGAGGTTTAGTAATAAAGTCAGCGACTATAAATTAGGCAAAGATTGGAGAGACCTCTCTTTAATTTCTAAGGATCTAAAAACTTTGATGACTATCCTTCACTTAGTGATTTTGAATGATGATTAGGACCAATTAGTGTGGGAGAATACATCTTCTAGCATCTACACAGTGGCTTTGGGGTACCAATATTAGATGAAGGAAGATTCCAAACTTGTATGGCTAAAGGCCTGGTCCCTTGGCCTTATTCCTAAAATCAACATCCTCTTCTAGCTTCTCCTTCAAAAAAAGGTTCTAACTATTGACAATCTCAGCAAAAGGGCTCTCTATATTCATAATAGACATGTTCCATGCAAAAACTAGGTAGAGATTGTTAACCATGTGTTTATTCATTGCTCTTTCACAAGAGAGGTGTGGACTATTCTTAGTCAAGATTTTGGTTTGGACTCGTATGCCCTTGCCTTGATAATTTAATTCTTTAGGCAATGTGATGATTCTTGGAAGGGATCTAGTCTTCAAGCCATCAACAAATGGGCTCTCTATCACTTTGGTTGGGGAATACGGAAAGAATGCAATAATCAAATTTTTAGGGAAGCCAACCTTCCTACCAAGATCATGTCAGGTAAAATTATTAATGCTTTGTTGGAAAACACCTTTTTTTCAAAGGATCTAACCTATTTGAAGGAGACATCAGGAGTAGTAATAAAATATAGAAAAAAAAGAAAAAAAGGAGTGCTAATGGTCTATACAAAGCTAATTTTGATTGGGTGGCTAAAGGTAATTTGGGTTAAGAAGGTAGTGGCAAGGTTATTAGTAATTGCTATAGGTATGTAATAGTGGTGGTTACCTTTCCTTTGGGGCACAAAACTAATCACTTCACTAAGGTGTGTGTTGCCCTTCAAACTAAAATGTTGGCTAAAGATATTGGTTTTAAATGCCTCTGGCTTGAGGAGGACTCCAATAACATCATAAAATGCCTCAAAGGTGATCATCCTCCATCCTAGTCTATCAAGAAGTTTGTAGAAGAAACCAAACAAATCCTAATAACATTTGAGAGGGTCTATGTGTCACATGAATATAGAGAGGCTAATTTGGTTTTTCATTGGATGGCTAACAAGGTGGTCAAAAGGGACACATCATATAGGTGGATTAATGGTGATAGGATTCTAGCAGAAGCTAAAAGCATGATTGAGATTGACAGAATCCAGGGGAGGACAAGAAATATTAAGATTAATTATGAAATATAATGCTGTGAGGTTCACATTTATTTTAATGAATGCTAAGCACAGGTCAAGCACAAGTAATCTTAATTGGGAGGCATTTTGGCATGCTTTCTGGGTGATTGGTAATTCTAATTACTATTTCAATCCTAAGAGCAAAGGAAAGCTTTGTTTTGGTGAGATTTATTAGAGTTTTGTTCTTTTCTCTCAGAGTTTGTATATAATTTGTTCTACTCTTAGCTACAATATGGCATGTGAAAGGCATCACAAAGAGTCAAAGGATGAAGCAGCAAAATGGAAAAAGAGGTCGAAGGTTTGGGAGAAGTTGAGGGAAGGTGGCATCTAAAATTTCATTGAGAAATTACATGGTTAGAACCCTAAGATTACTAAACTTATGGTCTCATCTTGGAAAGATGGGAAAGTTAAGATTGGCAGTATTGATTTTTAAGTTAATGAAGGTGTTATTGTGGAGGTCACTGAATCCCCTTTAGAGGGCATACAATTCCTTAGGGATAAGAAAGTGTCCCTCAATGTTGTTAAATACTTTTCCTAGAATGCCAAGGAGATGAAAGATTTGGTGATGATAGGTGCATACTATGAACCAGTTTCAATTAAAAAACTTTGGAGGTTTGCTCCTAGGGCAATTATCTCTTATATTACATTGGATATTAGGTATGATAGAATACATACCCATCACTTTGTCATCCTTAGCCACTTTAGGTATGGCATGAAAATCTCCATCCCCTACTACCTCTTCTTCTATGTTAATAAGAATATAATGGGCTATAAGAAGAAATAATATGTTATCCTAGATGCCTATGAGGACCTGTTGTTATTGATTTATGAGCACTTTGAGGCTCAAACTCATGGCAGACTATTACCCATAAAATGGAGTCCTCAAAGGATAAAAAAAGCTTCTATCTCTCATCTGATACTAAGGATAACATTGGGCTTCATTGAGATGATGAAGAGGAGGTGGCCAAGATTATTAAGTATTTGGGAAAATAAGAAGAAAAAGGGTGGGAAAGTCTCAACAGGAAAAAATATCAAGTCTGAGGTTAATTCGGCTAAGGATTATAATGAAGAGGATGAGGGGATGGATATGGAGGAGGAGATGAATGTGAAAGAGGAGGGAGGTAGTATGGACCTGGTTTGTAGAAAGGTGGATAGCCCAACCAAGAGGAGAAGGGGAATTGTTATGGAAGTTGATCAAGATTCTAGAAAGGGAAAGGAGACCCCTCCTAACACCCAGGAGGAGATAAATGAGGATTATGGCATATGGAGAAAATAAACTTTTCCTTCGGTTTCAAGGGCAGGAAACTAGTTTGGAGGAACTTTAAAACTTAGACTGCAAAAATGGTCATTGTGAGAGAAACTATCTAGTCCAAGGTCTTAGAGGGAAATGATGGTAGAATCCATTTAGGGGAACTTATTGATCTGACAATGGAAATCCTTAGCAAAAATGCTAGGGAAGTGGGGATGAATCTCCTCAACAATGCCCTCAATAAAATGGTGGATAACTTCTAGTCTATCAAGTGGATTTTCCATCAAACATAAGAGTTAAAGATTAGGTTGCAGGGTTTGGAAAGGAAGGGAAAGATGGGTCTGGTAGAACTAGCATTATGAAAAAGGGGTTACTGAGATGGAAAAAAGAATGGATAGGATGGAGAGCTCTCTCCATAGCTCTACTAACTAGAGCCTCAATATTATCAAAGGCCTGAATGATAATATCAAAAAGTTGCAACCAATGATGGAAGTTAGCATAGGAGTGAAGGATGACATAGACAATGAGGAAAATAGGGTTTCTAAAGAGGATGTCAACCCCCTGGTTGAGAGCCCGAGAAATAAAACAAGATCAAGAAAGAGGAAGAAGGATAGGGAGGACTCTCTAGATGACATTCAGCTAATGACTGAAGTGACAGAGACCATGGAAAAGCTAGAGCTCAAGGCTACAGAGTTGGTCAAAGATATAGTGCCCTAATTTTTTCTCCTGGCTTTTCTATTTTTTCCTTGCTTTTTGGTTTGTTGGGCTTGTTTGCTCCTTTAGAGGTTGTTTTATCTTAGGATTGGTTCTAGTGGCCTTCTATGGCCTATAGTTTTTTACTGTTCTACTTCGTTAAAACCTGTTTTACTTAATAAAAAACAACTAATTAATTTTCTAAATAAATAGGAAAAAAAGAGAGTTAAAAGTGGAGATAATTTAAAATTCGTAAATTAAATAAAACATTTTGAAAATATATTCAATTATAAATAATTTCTAATTTAAATAAAATATTTTAAAAATCTTATAAAAAAAATCAATTATAACTAATTAAATTAAATAAATAAATAAACAAGAGATAATAGTTAATTAAGCTAAATAAACAGAAATATTTAAATAATTATGACATATCTCATTATTTTATAGTTATGCTTTTTTAGGTTAAATAAATAAGGAAAAAATAAGAGTTTTTTTTTAATGAAAGGCTTTAAAGCCTATAATTTTATTGATATAAGGGAAATATTACATATAATACGATACAACTTAATCAGAGCTTACAAAAATTAATCCACAATTGAGGGCCCTTCAAAAAACCACCCCTCATACCTAAGCTGAGAAGAGACATGGCATACCCATAAAAAACTAGTTTAAGTTGCCGATATTCTTAACCATTTAATCAAATTATTGCTATCAAAAAATTACACACCAAAACAACCAGCTAACCTATTGATTCTAGCAAAATACTAATAGATGTAATGTGCTCATCAACTACACCATAAATGGCTCAATGAACACCCAAAGTCTTTGAAAGCTGAATAGAGAATGATTTGGCACAAACATCTTAACCTAACAATTTGGGTTATAACAAGAAAACTCGCATCATCAATCGTCCATCAAATTCAGGTAAGAATAGGAGTTGGTCCTTGATTGAAGTTGTCAAATCAGAGACACGCGCATTGACCAATAGTTTCTAGCATAAAAATCTATTCCACATCATTTGTCTAGGTGGAGAGCTTCACAATATCATATGCTGATACAAATAGTGGTTCTTTTAATAGCGATTCTCAGGAGAAAATATTGATGAAGGGTGCTCCCCTTAATACCATAAACACATAATAGAAACAAAGAAACAATAGCAATCTATGAGAACAAAATATAGGCTTGTTTATTATCACCACAAATGTGATATTACATAATTCATAATTACAATCTGCTAACACACATGGGCGCCTTCATTATAGTATTATGCAAGACAAAGCTGTAAACTATCACCTAGAGCTGACATAGACAATGTTCAAGCCTTTCTTAAATAGGCAATTTTATGTCACTCGAGAAGGTTTGAGACACTCAAACTTAATAACTAGGGTTGACAGACCCTAACAATACATATAGAGTCAACCAAATATACCTTTGACATTTATTTCATAAATTTTAGGTAGCCCAACTTTGGAAGGCCATAACTCTCAAACTGTTGCTTCGATTGGCTATTATAACTACTTTTTGGAAATTGTAGATCTTAATTTATAGGCTCAGATTTTCACAAGAACCTATTTGTAGAGTTTTTGAACCTCATCTGAGACCTCGAATGCCTTCAAAATTGAGCCTAAAGCTTTTAAACCAAAATTACACACTAAAAATCTATAATAACTTCACAAATACATATAATCTGGCCATGAAACTCCACTAACAAGTTGATATATCTAAAATGAACCTTCACCTCTGAAATTAGAACATTTTGAGTTCATATGATTGACTTACTAAGTAGAAAGTCTCCATAGAAAAAAAAACTTTGCATTAAGACAACCCTTAATCAAACAACTAAAATGAAATATTTTTTATTGATGCAAGATTGTTCTTACACCTAGGATGCTCCTGTATCAAACACCTGGGGTAATTTGAGAAGTGACCCTATCACATCTTAGGTATTCAGAGGAAAACCAAGATGGTTAACCTCCTCCCTTGCTAGCCATGATGAATCTTCTACTAGCTTCCCTTTGCACTTGACCAAGTATTCTTCATAAGTTTTTTTCCTTATATTTTTTTCAAAACAACTATTCAGTATCTCCTCAATCTCCTTTGTAGCTAAACTAGCTGCTAGAATACTCCACTGCACTTTGAAAAATTCATCCTCATCACCTCCTTCATAATACTCTATCAAATATGAAATGTTGAATACTGGAAAAATATTCAATCCAGCAAGCAACTCCACTTCATGGGTATTTCTAGAATCATGCCTTTTTACTACCTTGCATAGTCCAAACTTCTTCATTTTCAACTTATTATACATACCCACTAAAAAGCGCTCCTTTCTCAAATGAACCATGACTTCATCTCCAATCAAAAATTCCTTATACCTTCCTTTCACATCTATCTTAGCCTTGTACTGTGTATTCATCTTTGTAATGTGCTTCCTCACCTCTGCATGGATGTTCTTCAAATATTCAACAATTTCATCTACTTCAGCACTACTTATCTCTCCTTTATCTAACTACCTCAGTTCAGAAGCATTTCTAGGATTTCTTCCATATACAATCTAGAATGGTGATTTACCAGCACTCCTATTGACAAAATTATTAGATGCAAGTTATCCCTATGGTAAAATTAGATCCCATTGTTTTTGTTTATCTCTAACCAAACATCGCAGTAAGTTTCCCAATTTGTGATTCACAACTGTTGTCTTCCCATCGATCTGAGGATGATGTGATGAAGTGAACTTCAAATCTATCTTTAATCTCTTCCATAATGTATGACAAAATACCCAAAAAAACTCAATATCTTGATCTAAAACTATAATCTTTGGTAGACTATGTGGTCTCACAACTTCTCTGAAAAACAATTCTACCACATGAACACCATCGCTAGTCTTCTTGTAGGAAGTGAAATGTGCCACCTTTGAAAACTTGTCAACCACCACAAAAATAGAACCATGGCCTCATTGAGTCCTTGGTAATTCAAGAACAAAATCCATGCTAACATCTTCCCATGGATTCTCTAGTACAGGTAATGGTTGATACAACCCTATATTAAATTTTACTCCTTATTCCATCTGACATACTCTGCAACTCTATACAAACTTCTTCACATTTTGTTACAACTGTGACCAATAATAATTCTAAGCAACCAAAGAAATGGTTGTATCTCTACCAAAATGTCCAGCCAATCTTCCACTATACTTTTCCTTGATGACATTCTCTCTCATTGAACTTATTGGAATGCACAACTGACTTGCTTTGAACAATATTTAATCTTAGATTATGAAATCCAATCACTTCATCCTATCAAGAGTAATAGGTTTTATACAAGCTTCCCACACTTCACCAAAATTAGGATCCTCTGGATACAAATTTTTTAGTTCCTCGAACCCAACCACCTCACTCTGCATTTTCGTCAGTAAAAGTTGTCTTCTACTAAGAGAATCTACAACTCTTTTATACTTCCCACTCCTACGTTTCAAAATGAATTTATAACTCTACAAAAACTTAACCCACTTCAAATGTCTTTGGTTCAATTTTCCTTGACTATTCAAATACTGCAAGGCTTGATGATCAGATAGAAGATAGTGTCTCCACTTCTTTAGTGCCTAAACTATAGCATAAAATTCTTCATCATAAACAAAATATTTTCTGTTGGAATCATTCAATTTCTCACTTAATTAAGCAACAAGTCTAGCTTCTTGGCTCAAGACAACTCCTATTGCAATACCACTACCATCAAAGTCTACTTGAAACACCTTGTTAGAATTTGGAAGTGCTAAAACAGGTTGCTCTATAACTTTCTATTTCAATAGATTAAAACTCTTACTTGCCCCTATAGTCCACTAAAATTCTTTCCTATCCCCCCTCATTGTTTCATTCAAGGATTTACAAATATTGCTAAAACCTTATATCAACTTTCTATAAAAACTAGCTAGTCCATGAAAAAATCTTACCTTTGTAGCACTTTTTGGAGTAGGTTATTCAAGGCTAGCCTTTAGTTTCTTTGGGTCCATTTTTAGACCTTCTTCTAAGATGAAAAATCTTGGGAACACCAGCTCCTTCTTCAAAAAACTAGACTTCTTCAGGTTTATCAGCAACTTTTCTTCTCTCAACTTATCAAACACCTTTCAAATATGCATCAAATACTCCTCCAATGTCTTACCAAAGATAAAAATATCATCTACGTAAACAATGACAAACTCACCTAGAAACTCCTTCAGTACTTCATTCATGAGCTACATGAAAGTGTTTAGTGCATTGGTTAGCCAAAAAGGAATGAATAACCATTTTACAATCCATCCCTTGTCTTGAAAGCAATCTTCCAATCATCACCTTCTCTGATGTGAATCTGATGGTATCCACTCTTCATATCCATCTTTGTGAAATACACTACTCCAGTCAAATAATCCATAATATCATCCATCGTTGGCAATGGAAATTTGTACTTGATTATGATCGTGCTAATAGTGTGAGAATTTGTGCATATCCTCTGTTTTCCATTCTTCTTTGGTGCTAATATTGTTGGTACATAATATGGACTCAGACTCTTTTGAATTAACCCTTTCTATAACAACTCATGAACTTGTCTGATCAACTCTTCACTTTCTATTGGTCTCATTCTATGCATTGCATTGTTTGAAAAACTGGCTCCTAAAATCAAATCCATTTGGTGACTGATCTTCCTCACTCGGGGTAATCTATCAGGTACATTATCTGACACAATATCATAATACTCTCCCAACATATCTGCAACTTCCATAGGTACTTCTTCTTTAACATCTTTTAGAATTATAGAAAAACACATATACTCATGCTTCATACCTTGGAGAAACTTCTTTCCATCAAAAAAACATATTTTGGTAGCACTACATACCTTTTATTCTTTCTCCTTGAATGGCTTCAACTTATGTTACACTCCAATCTTAGTCATAGTGTAGGTATTTTCTCGCCCATCTTGTACAACATGTCTATTAAAATACCATGGCCTACCCAACAACATATGACATATGTCCATTGGTATGATATCACAAAGTACCTCATCTTGGTAGCTTCCAATATTGAACTTCATTGAGCATTGATCGCTAACCATGACCTTGTGGTCATCTTTCACCCAAGAAATACAATATGATTGCAAGTGTTTTTGTCTCTTTAGCTTTAACTTTTTTACTATCATTTTTGACACTAGATTTTTAGTATTTCCACCATAATGATCACATCACAACACTTATCTTCACATCTACACCTTGTGTGAAACAAGATCCTTCTTTGATTAGGTTCATTCTCACCACTCAATAGGACTCTCTTGTTAACTAGGACTTCTCCTTTTTTAGCATCTTTAGAATGTGATGATCTAGCATCTTCATCAACATGTGCAACTCTAGCCAAGTCTTCTATTCTTTGCTCGATCCTTCCTTGGCATTAGGAACATTCAAATGCTCTATGTCCTTCTTCTCCACTATGAAAACGTTTCCCATATCTAAGCCTCCTCTTCTAGATCCTTTTCCTCTACCTCTTCCTCTCTGATCTTTATTTTTTTGTTCATGGAAATGATTGGAATTATTCCCCCTCTAGTTTTGACTACTACTTCTAGCCTCATCCTTGTTCTTTTGATCATCATTTTTTCCTCAATAAGACCATCCACTAGATCTTCCACCACAACCTCTACCACTACTCTTGTTATCAATTTTTTTTTAGCTTCTCCTCAACTCTTAGAGAAAACTAATACGCCTCATCAATACCAATCACTCAAATAAGGCTCATCTCCTCTTGAATTCTTAGCCTTAACCCATTAAGATAATGAGCCACTTACTCCTTATCAGCTTTTGCATGGCTAATTCTAATGAGAACTTGATAGAACTCTTCTATGTATACTCTTGAACAAATTTTATTGCTTGCTTCAACCCTTGCATTTTCTTTAGCTTATCAAGCTCATAAACCATGGGAATGAACTGTCACTTCATTTTAGCTACCATCCAATCCCATCTGGTGATTTTGTGTTTCCCTCTTTTATTTCTATCCAACTAGATCTCCTGCCACCAAATCTTACCCTGACCCTTCAGTTTGGCCTTTGCAAACTTGACCCTATTTGTATCTTCAATATCTTCACATTAAAAGTACTCTTCTAATTCATTGATCTAGTCAATCAATTCCTTAGGGTTGAGATTTTTTTTGAAAATGTGGAAATATCAAACTTTGGTATTTTTCCAATACTAGAAATGGCCTTAAAAAGCTTCACCTCCTCTGGGTTAAGATCTTCCTCTACTATGACTTAGTCTGCATTTTCATCTTCTTCTCCTTCATCCTCGCTTTCATCATCTCCTAATGCAAAGATTCATTCCTCTATGCATCTTCTCTTGCAATGCTTGCATTTTCCTCTAAAGGGTTCTAAAATCCTTAGGTGTAACACCTTCAACTCTTCCACCACACTCTCTTTGTGGAGACATTTTTGTGCTTCTGTTAAAACCTTAATGCAAACTACCTAATAATCGACAATTTGTCTACATGCACAACCCAAAGCACGATCTCGGGGTGAATTGTCTCATAATTGCCAATCTATCCACACACTTAGGAACTCTAGCTTTGATACCACTTGATGAAGGGTGCTCCCTTTAATACCATAAAGACATAGTAGAAATAAAGAAACAATAGCAATTTAGGAGAACCAAATATGGGCTTCTTATTATCATTGTAAATACAAAATTATAGAATTTATAATTATAATATGCTAACCCACATGGGCACCTTCATTACAGTATTCTGCAAGACAAAGCTGTAAACTATCACCTAGAGTTGTCCTAGACAATGTTCGGGCCTTTTTTAAATAGGCAATTTTATGTTGCCCGGGAAGGTTCTAGACACTCAAATTTAATTACTATAGCTGATGGATCTTAACAATACATATATAGTCAACCAAATATGCCTTTGACATTTATTTTAGAAATTTCAGGTAGCCCAACTTCAAAAGGCCATAACTCTTGAATCATTACTCTGATTGGCTATTATAACCACTTTTCAAAAATTGTAGCTCCTAATCTATAGGATTTGGATCCATGCAAGAGCCCATCCATCAAGTTTTTAGACCTCATTTGTGCCCTCTAATGCCTTTAAAACTAAGCCTGAATCTTTTATACCAAATTTACCCACCAAAAATATGTAATAACTTCATAAATACATATAATCTAGCCATGAAACTCCATTGACAAGTTGATATATCTAAAATGAACCTTCACTTCTGAAATTAGAATATTCTAAGCTTGTATGACTGACTTACTAAGTAGAAATCCTCCATAGACAACAACTTTGTATTAAGACAACTCTTATTCAAACAACTGAAATGAAATATTTTTGGTTGATGCAAGATTGCTCTTACACCCAGGATGCTCTTGCATCAAATACCACCCACAAAGCTAGAACCATTCCAAAGTTTATATTTGAGTAGCTTAGACTACAAGACCTCATCCATAACAATACCAAATATGAAAGCTTGTTTACACATGACCATCACACAATGATGATTTTGGGTCAAACCATATACATTCGATGCAAAGATATATAGCCAATGTAGCACATCCATGTCTCTATCAAATTATGTCAACTAGCCCAAACATTGAAAGATGATAAACATACTAATGTGGAAGATTTTCTTATAGAGAATATAGACGTAAATTTTGAGTAGCCACCGATCACCACATACTTAGCCCTTTTGTTTGATTGTGAACTCATCACCCAAACTCAATACAATGCCATGTGCTTTTCTTCTTATCCTAATATAACCGTTTATTTTACCATCAAATTGTTTCTCAATACTAACTTTCATAACGAGATCCTCACCAGATACACTGTTATCATACAAATTTATAGCTAGAAATCCACATTCTCCGACAAATTCCTAAAAATAGTCTATTAGAACAACACCATTGTGGCCTAGTACACTCATTATCTCATAAACCATGTTACCAACTACAATGCCAATTTTAGTTGAAGATACTTCTATGTATTCCTTAATCTGCTTTCTTAACTATGGAGCTAGAGTACTAACATATTATGATTGAAATACATTAATTATATCTTGATCTATTAGCTAGAAAAATGATGGGAAGCATAATCAAAATTTAGCTATTGAAATAATTATCCTCTATCCTTTATCAAAGGCCATATTTTTCCATATGATTCACTACTCTGTTGCCTTCTCTATATGTATGATAAATCACATATGAAAAAAACTTATCTGATAATTACCAACATTTTTGGAGTATATATTGAATTTTCCAATTTTGACAAAATCTCTGTTGAACAACACAGATGATAAGTTGGGAATCTCCCTCAAAGTGAACATCAAGAAAATCCAATTTTGTAGTTGTTTGAATCCCATATAGAAATGTGAAAGTTTCTACTTTATTATTAGAACTAAATCCTAATAGTATGGATGCAACATGAATTAAATTCCCTTGTGAATTTCTAAGATATGAAATCCTAGCATCAAATGGCCTGAGATTACCCCTAGAAGCCCCATCAAAATTTACTTTAACCAAGGGAATCATAGGGCATCACCATTTAACCTCCTTTCTATTTACTTTAACCTTGACATTAATATTGTTACACATAGGAATCCTTAGTCCAAACTAGTCTTTAAGGACTTCATTGTCCCAAGATGAGAAGAGAGAATGAAAATTGGGATTGCCAGCTAGGAATGCATTTAGGGATTCAACAATTGAAGATACCACCTTGGTTTGAACCATCTACAAGGAAGAAACCACTTTCTAAAATTTATTTTTAAATTTATTTCCCACCATATTGACCAAATTACAATATTAGGTATTATAACCCACAATTTTGAAAACAAAAATTCTAAGCATAACATCGGCCAGGATTTCAATAAATCCTAAAGCTTGAATAGAATAAGCAATTTATACTTTTATTTCTGAAGGACAAAGCACCAACATTCATATGAAAATGGGAAAAGGAGGAACAAGTGATCAACACCCTCAAGATAATCATCACAAAGAGCACATTTAAAAGATTTAAAAATGTTCAATTTACACATCCTATTACCAAGAGATGTGTCAGCCCTTGGTGGGATACCATTACTCCAACAAAACTTATACGCTCTCTGAGGTCCCATTTTGATATTACGAACAAGAAGAGCCTAATAAACCCTTTTAATTGAATATTGACCTTATCAAAATTGAGGAGATAGTGTTGGTCCTAATACCCTAGGCACATCAACTTTACATGGATATATTATTGTCAAAATTACAATCACTCTTATTATGGTCCTTATCACACCTCCACTTCAAGGGTTATATTTAATGAAGCCTAATTTTTTTACTAGATACTTTTTCTTTTCTCCTAAGTATACATAATTATGTCACACCAAGGGTGTATTTAGTAAATAATATTCTATTATAAATTATCAATATTAATTTTCTTGATGAATTATATGTTGTGATATTGTTGTCAGGATTCAACTGTGTAGTTTTTGAATCAAACTCATTGACCCATGAATAATTCATATGGAAAAAAAGTTATAAATTTTTTGCAAATAAGGTTGCAAGAGAAGTGTATTAAACTTTGATAAAACTCCATATTTAAGCATGCTTTAGTTGCAATAGTACTGGAATGAGTGGCCTCCCAGAAAGCTTTGGTGTTTCACCTCTTTGAGAATCACCTAGATGCAATGAGTGTTAATTTTTCCATTCATTATCATGAGAGATGGGTTCTTGTGAACCACTACTCATGAATCATAAGTCAATGAGTATGAATCAAAAACTAAATAGTTGAATCTTGACAACAATTTCATAATGGAATTTTTTTTTGAAGGTTTTAATATAAAGTTGCAAGAAAAGTGGTCTTAACCTTGGCGTAAACTCCATAATTAAGTGTGCTCGAGTTGGAGTATTATTGTGATGGGTGACCTACCAAGAAGTATGAATGCTTCACCGTTGTCAACTTAACCTAGATACAATTATTTCTAAGTGTTCCATTAATTCTCATTAGGTATGGGTCCTTATGAACTACTACTCATGAAACATGGGTCAATGAGTTTTCTCAAAAACTACATAGTTGAATCTTGATAGCATTATCACAATTTGACTTATTGTGTAAAATATGTCCTACTTATCAGTTGATGAGATTAAGGAACTTTATAGTGAATGGTTTATAAGGAAAAACACTTGGTTAAGGTTTCATAAATGGGTTGTAACAAAAGTGGTCTTAACATTGGAGGAAACTCAATAGTTAGGCATGTTTGAGCTAGACTAGTACTGGAGTGAGTGACCTCCCAATAAATCTCGGTGTTTCACCTCTATGAGCATCACCTAGATACAATGAGTGTTAATTTTTTTATTCATTATAATAAGATATAAGATCTTGTAAGCCACTACTCATGAAGAATGGGTCAATTATTTTGACTTAGAAATCACATAGTTGAATCCTAATAGCAATATCACAATTTGACTTGTTTTGGAAAATGTCTCTTACTTATCAATTGGTGAGATTAAGAGGATTTCTAATTAATGGTTCATTAGGCACAACACTTTATTCTTGTCCAGTGAGGAGATTAAGAGGCTTTCTAATAAATGGTTCATGAGGCAGGGCACTTTATAAATGTTTTACAAATTGGGTTGCAAGCAAAATGATCTTAACCTTGGAGGAAAATTCATAGTTAAGTGCACTTAAGTTGGATTAGTGATAGGGTGGGTGAACACCCAAGAAGTCTTGATGCTTAGGAAATGTGAGTATCACCTAGATGTAGTTAATGTTAAGTGCTCCTTATGTTGTCATGGGAGATAGGTTCTTGTGATCCATTACCAATAAAGCATGGGTCAGTGAGTTTGACCCAAAAACTATATAGCTGAATTGTAATAAAATTGTCACAAACTGACTTATTGTGGAAATATTTCCTACTTACCAAATTATATATTACATTGTGTGGTATAAATGATTAGCACATCATCTTGGTGAGATCATCTAGTGTCAACAAACAGATATGACTTGATACTATCTATTCTACAAAGGAATAAATCACTCTTCACTAGTATATTAAGACATGATTAGTCATTCCTTATTCTACTAATTACTGGACTTGTTCCTTCATTTTTATATAAGTTGGGAGGTCATAATAGTTCCTTTTAAAACCAACCAACAAGAGTGATGAGTGAACTCGTATAGGAAAATGTCATACAATCATACTTGCTATATATTTAAAAAAATTACAAGTTCACAAGGTGCATTGGAAGGGACATCAATGGAAGGTAAATGGGGCAGCAATAAGTACGGAGGAGGCTGTGAAAAAGTGAGAATATGGGAATGAAATGTCTATCCATGGGCTAAAATGCACCTAATTAGACAATTTGATTCAACTTATTAAATGATTCAAGTTATTACTTAACAAATGGTCTAGTTAGATGCATTTTGGCCCCAAGATAGCCATTATGGAAAAGGGTTGTGTAGAAGGAAAAGTGAAGCATGGGTCGATATGCCTAGAAGAAAAGATAATAATTATAGTTGGAAACTAGGATGGAAACTAGTATTACTAAAATAGTAAAATTGATCCATGAAAGGATCAATTGTTTTATAAACCAATATGAAATAAACCAAACATTTCATTCTTTTCCCCTACTTTTGTAACAATTCTAGTATCATTTTAATTGTGTGCTCTCGCTCATTAATATTCGTAGTTTTGTTTTGTAAGATTTGATGCAAAATAAATCTCTTAAGCCCAAGAAACCTACATGCAAAAAATGTGTCATAGAGAAGGAGAGAGGAGAAAAGTACAAGGAATTTTCTTTAACAATATCCAAGATTGAATTGTTAGCCAAAGAATGAATGAAAATATACAATTGATCAATCCTTATAGAAAGAGATCATAAAACCTAAAAAGAAAACCTTAAGAGGTAAATGACATTTAATAATTAATATTTAATTATTAAATGGGAATACATATGCATAAAGGGAGATCTTAATAAGGGAGTAAAGGTAATTAAATTAGATTAATCCTTTACCCTAATAACCCCCCTTAAGGTGAGCAATAACGCAAGTATAAACATTGCATGAAAAAGCAAGAAAACTACAATGTTGAAAGCACAAACAGGTCCCAAAAACATGGCCTAATGAGGTACCCAACACAACCAAATCTCCAAAAAAATAGAGAAATAAGGAAAACCATGTGGGAAAAACCCTACTCCAAAAAGAGATAGAAAAATGCTAAAAATAAAAGAAGGAAGGAAGAATTCATCATTGAGACACCCTTGAGGAAAAATTCCTTCACCCTAAGCATAGAACATAGCTGAAGTGATGCAAAAGAATCCTAAGTTGCCTTGTAACCTTGCTCATTTTTGTTTACTCTGCCAGTTATTGTTGAGTTCTAGTTAATGTTGAGTTCCAGTTACTATCGAGTTCCAGTTACTATCGAGTTTCAGTTACTGCCAAGTTTCAATTGCTATCGAGTTCTAGTTTCTACCAAGTTGTCTAGTGTTGGCTGAGTATTCCTTCATGTGTTGAGTGATCTTGATATTTAATGATGCTTGGTTCCTTCTTTGACTGAGTTTTTTGTGACTAGTTCTTAGTGTGAGCTAACTTTTATATTTATTTTGGATCATGAATTTAATGATATGATCTTGTCTTGGGATGAGTACAAACCATTTTAGGGTTGGTCTTTCCATTATGTAGTGATATGGAGTCTTCTGTAATTCATTTTGGCAAGTATAAATAAGGGTGTTTTGGTTTAGCTTAGATAGAACTTAGATTCTTAGAGAATTTAGAGCAGATGTGTCTCTAAGTACAAATTTGAAGCTGGATTGTGGATCTTGAAGTTGTATATTGTATTCGGTCATAACCTAGAAGGCCTTACAATTGGGCATGTATGCTAATAATTTGATGAATAAATAAAAGTGTTTTTTTTTTCTGTCTTCTTGGTGTTGTTCTCTATTTTTTTGCTTCCATTGTGTTTACTCAGCAAGGTGTTTGGATAGTAAGGTGTGACTTTGGCCCTATATTTTTACATCCCACCTTGCGTTAGGTGATATCAGAGCTTGAGGTTCATTCCTGTGGTGATATACAAGATACATTATTCAATCTGCTAGATTGAAAGAACCTGTAAGCAATAATTGTCATTGCAAATGCAATTAGGGGATCTAAATTTATATCAATTGTTATCCCTCTTTTGTTCCATACATCCCCTGTATTCTTCTTAATTACCTTCTTCAAATCACTTCGCATAGTCTTATGTTTGTTAAGGGTAGGGTACCCTAGTACATGTTGAATGATCCTTTGAGTGATCTTGGTAGGGCCATTTTCCAACCATTCTAAGTGATCATGTATTCTACTCAACACTATCTTAATGCATTCTATTTTGAATACATTTATAAAATCTAGCACACGAGTTAACCCTTTTCTCTCTACAATCTTATTTTCATCCTCATTATCTTGAATATTTTTCTCGCAACCCACCACTATTCCCCAAATTTGTCTTCAAAAACTTAGGTTTATGCTAAAAATCTATTATTCTATACTAAAGAGATGAAATTAGAATTATCAACTTTAGCTTTTATCCACTTTCTACCTTGCAATATCACCCTTCTTACTCCAACCAAATCTAAATCTCTACCATGGCTACAATTTGAAAACCCTCCTAGATTTAAAAAACCTAACTTGAGATTTAGGGAAAAACCTATAACTTGTAGAGGGTTATGATCTTATAGGAACTTATTTGTAAAGATCGTTTGAGGTAGAGGAAATGCTGACATTGCTCTTAGAGACATGTTGAGACAAATTGCAACCATATTAGATGTTGTGGAGATAGCCTAGAGGAGAGGATAACATATTGACAATGTGAGTGATGATGAAGCTATAGCACCAAACCTTAATCCAGAATTTGAAGAAGATCAAGATGAGGAAAGATTGTTGAGAGTGTTTTCTAGGGCACATTCAAATCTTGTTGTAGAGGTTGTTCCTTATGATAGAGAATTAGACACCAATGTTGTGTTAGATTGGATCTCTGATATGGAGAAGTTCTTTGAGTTTGAAAGCATTGATGATAGTAGGAAGGTGAAAATTGTGGTCACTAGGTTGAAAGGTCATGCCTCACTATGGTGGGAGAATTTGCAAAGTGATAGAGAAAGGAGAGGAAAAGAAAAGATTAGGAATTGGCTAAAAATGGTGAACAAGGTGAAGAAGTTCCTTCCTATTGATTACCAAGTTAGCTTGTTGAGAAAGATGAAAAATTTGAGACAAAAGAACATGATTGTGAAAGAGTATACTGAAAAATTCTATAGATTGGACATCAAATTTGGACATGTGGATGATAAGGTTGAGAAAGTTGCAAGGTATCTCAATGGATTGAGATCTAGAGTTCAAGATGAAATAAGTTTTGTGAAATTGGAAAGTGTGGAAGAAGTATACCAATATGCCTTGTAAGATGAGGAGATCTTGACAAAGAAGCATGAACAAAGATAAAGAGGTAGAGGTGGTAGATTCTAGAGAGGCAGAGGTAGATCTTATGGAGAAGATGGTAGATCTAACAATTCTATGCAAGATAAGGAATAATTTGAGTGGAAAAATGATGAGAAGGGAAAGATCAAGTGGAAAGGTGATAATTCTTACTGAGGAGGTACTAGTTCTTACCGAGGAAGAGGTAACTCTTATTATAGAGGTGGTTTTCATGGTAATTGTTTTAAATATGGTAAAGAAGGGCATAGATCAGTTGAGTGTAGATACTCAAGTAGATCCTTTGAGTGTAGATACCAAGTGGATCTAAGGCTAGAGAAAATCTAATGGTGAGAAGAAGTTTGTGTAACAAGGGAATTGATGAGGAACCTATCCTAAGGAGAAGTCTTTTCAAGACCAGATGTAAGATGGCTAGAAAATGTTGCAAGCTCGTCATTAATAGTGGGAGTTCAACTAATTTGGCATCAAAGGAGTTGGTTACAAAGTTACAATTGTAGACATTGAAGCATCCTAAACCCTATCATGTTTCATAGATCAAGTATGAGCATAAGATATTTGTAAGTGAACAATGTGTTGTGAAGTTAAGATTGGAAATTATTTTGACAAAGTTCTATGTGATATAATGCCTATGGATTTCTGTCATATTTTGTTGGGTAGACTTTGGCAATGTGATAGATATGCTATGCATGATGGAAGATTGAATCAGTATACTCGTTGGGTGAATGGAAGAAAGAAAGTATTGTTGCATTTGATTGAGTCTCATGATGAGATCAATTGTACTAATATGAAAATTTACATGGTTAATGGGAAAAAATTTGAAAAATAAATGAAAAAGAACCAAATTTGTTTTCTATAATTTATAGAGGGCCTAATTGTGATAGTAATGATCGAGCAATGAAAGATGGTAGAGGTCAAGTGACAGTAGAAACTGGTAGAGGCCAAGTGACAATAGAAACTAGTAGTGTTAGTTGAGTACCAACAGAAATTGGTAGTGTTAGCCGAGTACCACCAGAAACTAAAAGCTTCCTAAATGAGGACAAAGAAATTGTTGTAGAAGATACCTAATTAATTATCACTAGTAAGAAGTATAAGTCATTGTATGGAACTAATTTCTAGAGCTAGTTTGCTAAATAAAGCACTATACAGATTGACACCTACATAGAATGAAGAACTTAACAAAAAATTGCATGTTTTATTGTAGAAAGGTTTGATCAAAGAAAGTTTGAGCCCATGTGTTGTACCTATTGTATTAGCATCTAAGAATAATGGAGAATGGAGGATGTGTACTAATTCTAGAGCTATTAACAAGATCGCAATGAAATATAGGTTTCCTATGCTGAGGACAAATGACATCATGGATTTTTTAAGTGGAGCAAAGTATTTTACCCAGATTGATTTGAAGAGTCATTATCATCATATTAGAATCAGAGAAGGTGATGAATGGAAGACTACTTTCAAGACAAAAGATGGTTTGTATGAATGGTTGATAATGCATTTTGGTTTGACTAATACATCTAGCACTTTCATGAAGTTGATGAATGGAGTTCTCAAGAGATTCTTGGGTAAGTTTGTGATTGTTTATTTGGATGTTATTTTGATATTCTATAAGACTAAGGAAGAACATCTTGAGCATGCTAGACAAGTATTGCAAAGATTGAAAGAAGAGAAGTTGATGATTAACTTGAAAAAGTGTTCCTTTATGCAAGATGAGATTGTGTATTTGGGATTTGTGGTTTTATTTGATGGTTTGAGAATGGATCCTAAGAAGGTTGAAGCAATTTTGGAATGACCTACATGTGAGAATATGAGTGACATAAGATCATTTCATGGTTTGACTAGTTTCTACAGAAATTTTATAAACAATTTTAGTTCTTTTTGTAATGCTATTACTAAGACAATGAGAGGAGATAAAAAGGATTTTGAGTAGACATATGGAGCCAATAAGATTTTTGAGACTTTGAAATAAAAGGTTGTTGAGTTACCTGTATTGGCTTTACCTAATTTCAATAAGGTGTTTCAAGTTGAATGTGATGCAAGTGGCAATGCAATAGGATCTGTTTTGAGTCAAGAAGGTAAACCTATTGCTTTCTTTAGTGAGAAGTTGAATGATGCTAAAAGGAAGTATTCTGTGTATGATCAAGTTTTATGCTATTGTTCAAGCCTTGAAAAAGTGGATACATTATTTAATTCCTAATGAATGTGTGTTGTATATTGATCATAAACCTTTACAATATTTGGGAAGTCAACATGAATTGAATCAAAGACATATGAAGTGGGTTGAGTACTTTCAAAGTTTTACATTTGTGATCAAGCATATGAGTGGAGTTACTAGTCGAGTTGTTGAAGTGTTGAGCATAAAACATTCTTTATTGACCAAGATGAAGGTTGAAGTTATTGGTTTTTTTTGGTATAAATAAGTATTTACTTATTACACTTACTTAAGTTTACTTAGGTTAATGCATTATTTAATTATTTATTTAGGTGAGACACTTAGGAGTTTGTGTACTATTACAGAAGTACGCAACTCTAATTATGCACATGGTGTCTACAACACTGGAGTTTGCATCATTCACTGAGTTGTCATGTTGACAACATAGTCATTCACACTCCTAATTTAGCACATGTTGTCTACACCACTGATTTGCATGGTACACCATTTTAGGCTTATCCTCACATCACCACTCTAAATTCTATGCTTAATGGAGGATAATCCATATCTAGTGGACATGTTCCTGGTTGTATGACTTATCATGACGCTGACTTCTATGCATTGTAGAAGCTCTCTAGAGCCTTTTATATAAAAACACTCCTAGTGTACTCTTGTAATGGATATATGGCATATTGAATGAATCTATTGTCATTATGATCATACTCTCTCTCTATTGGTCCACTATATGCTTGTGTTTGAGTTCTTAGTTCTTGGGTGAATTCTGGCCTAAGCCAAATTCTTACATGGTATTAGAGCTAAGGGAGATTCTTTACACATAGTCATTCGAGATTGTTCCTACTACAACACCTCAACCTGAATCCAAAGAATTCACAAAAATTGGGAGTGTCTAGAGCCAAATCTAACCTCACTGTTGTGTCTAGAGTGTCAATTCAATGAAGATTGACTATAAATTTGCCTATGCTGGGTGAAAGTTGATCGTGAGGAAATTTTTTTTTGTAAATTAGAACCTGGTGGCCTTGATTTTCAATTTAGGTATTGATCATTTAATTGATCTAATTATTTATTGTTTAGATCTACATTTTTTTCATCTCTACAATTTTTTCTCTAGTCGAGTATTTTTAGATTTTTTATTCCCCGGTTGGAGAATTTTTTTTGCAAAACTAGGCTGTCAGATCTCAGCTCTGCAATTTTGAGTATTTATTTTGCAAGGAATTATTACATTTAATCATAGATTATCTCAATTGGCAAGCATATACAATTAATATTTTGTGAGCCATACACCATAGAAATCCCAATCAACCAAATCATTCCAGAATGGGCCATACATAACCGGCTAGCAAAATTTGGCACTAAACAAATTTTCCACCAGCCCTTTAATCCAACTGTTGGCCCAACTACCCTTCCTATGGTGGCTTTGCCTTTTGCATTCAAAGTGAGTTGGCATTTTTTTAAACATCTCCAAAGCCTAAAACCTCACAAATGTGGGATATATAAATAAGTTACTAGCAAGCGCAATTTGAAACTAGTGGCATCAAAGCAAATACTAGTATGCAGTTATCTATTTACCGGTCCCCGTAACCTGTTTCTCAGTGCCATCCTTTACCTCCTTCTAGAAACCATATATCCATTGCTGACATCATTGCATTAAGAATTCCAGCTATGAGTTAATATTTTTCAGCTCTCGCAATACAATTTCCATGACTGCTACTTCCTTCTTGGCAACTATAAAAGTTTTTTGACACATGCATGCACTGTATTCTGACATGTGGCATGCAAAAAATAGTCCACATCGACTATATACCATCCACATACAAAGGACATGTGGAAAAATTTTGACCCCACCACGTGGATGAATAGTCAAGCAAAGACATGTGTCACTACGTCAAAAAGTAACTGTGCCCAGTCAGTAGTATGCTAGACATAGTCAGCCTACATAGTCATCATCCATGTTAGTAGTGCCTAGTTGGCATTCCATACATACATGTGGTAGTCCACATCGGTGACCATACAATTTGAGTCACCTACACAATCAACATATGAAATTTTGCCATGTCATCCATCTGTACATGTCGTATGATGCTGACATCATCACAAGCCCTGTTGCGCTAATGTCATCATTTTCTAAGCCTAAATTTGATAGTCATCTAACCATCATTCTTGGCCAAATTTCAACTATTGTGATGGTCGTATGACTGTCAAATTTAACCCTATATTTTGTTAGTGCAACCCCTCTCTAGATTGATTTTTGATTTTGCAGTTTGACTTCAAGAGGCCATAACTTAGACACACGGACTCCAAATCAGGTGCAATGTTTTTAAAAATTGGGCAAAATTTCCTAAACTTTTCAATGGTGAAACTTTTTTCTAGTTTTGGTGCATAGATTTGTCAAAATTTGCATTTTTTGGTGACTGTACTTGCATAATCTTACATTTTACAACTTTAAATGCTCCATACGGGAACATTTAGAGTCGAAAATAGGTTTCATTTTTTGAAAGTGCATAATTTTTCATCTACTTTCTAGATCTACAATCAAATTGTAGTGTTGTGTGTACAAAACTATCACTTGAATTGTAGCACATTGTAAAGCTCCATATTTGCATTTCATATTGAGGTTGTAACAAGCAAAATCAAAAGTCCAAAAAGGCCAAAATTGGCAAGTGGACCATTGTAATTGCACTACTAATAAAGTGCCCAAAGCATCTATTTTGGGGGGTTTCTTGATTTAGTGAAAAGGAGGGGTGTTATTGGTTTTGTGTTCTCTCTTTTCTCCACTTTTCTTTCATTTTTTGCATTATGGAAAAATTTAAGTTTTCTAAATCAACTCCTCATAACTATGCAACATGGTCCATAAAAATGTGGTATCACTTAATGCATAATGGAGTTTCACAATATGTAGATGGTACTCTTCCTAAACTAGCAGGTGATAAGGTATCAACAAGTGATATTTCAGCTTGGGTAGCAATGGATAGGAAAGCCCTAGGTGATATATGTTTTGGGGTTGATGATAAGATCATGTATCAAATTAAGAAGTGTTCTACATCCAAAGAAGCTTGGGATACCCTCAAAAGCCTGTATGGTAAAGTGTTTGAAGAGGATGTTATCAAAATTGAAGATGAGCTTGTCTCCTTAGATCCTAAGTCATACGAATCAATTCAGGATTTCATCATTAAGGTGAATGAACTAAGGACAAAGTTTACTGATTGTGGGAGTCCAATCAAAGATCACAAATTGATTTATCTCATATATAACAAGCTGCAATCTAAGTATTCCACATTTGTCTCTTCTTTTAACACCTTAAAGACTACCTTAGGGTCTACCTACAAGAAAGTCACATTTGATGAATATGTTGATCTATTGGATATTGAAGAAAAGAAGTTGAAGTCAATGGGGATTCTTAAATCACCTAAGTCTAAAGCATTGATGGCCAACAATGAGGGTTCTCAAAATTCAGGTGGACAATCTTCAAATAAAGGAAAGGGTAAGAAGAAATGGAAGAACAAATTAGAGGATACATAAAAGACAACACCATCATCCAATCAACAAGGCAAGTCCTCAAATTCCAATAGGAAGGTGGACAACATTAAGGAGAAGAAGAAGTGTGCCTATTGCAAGAAATCAGGTCTTGAAAAACATGAGTGTTATCTGAAGAAGATAGATGAGTTGACCAACATCATGAAGAAACATAATATTACATTGCCTAATGCTTACAAGGATAAAGGGTTTTCTTTAGATTCCAAGGGAAAAGGGTAAGCACTCATGGTAAATTTGAACTCTTCAAAGGAATGGATATTTGACTGAAGTGCCTCATTTCATATGGGTTCTTCAAAGGAGGATTTTTCTTCAATGAAGCAATCAAAAGTACTGCACATCTTCATGGGAGATGATACAAAAATGGAAGTTGAAGGGAAAGGAAATGTGAAGATTGAAAATGGAGAGTTTCAAGAAGTTCTCTATGTTCCAACGCTAAGTTCAAATCTCCTATCAATCCACCAAATCACTCACCTTGGAGATGGACATAGAGTCGAGTTCCTTCCGAACTTAGTACAGGTGCATAGTCTTAAAGGTGACTCATTGGTTGTAGTGGGGAAAGTGAATCATAACAAGAGGTTATACTCTTTCTCTCATTTTGTGCCCAAGTCTTCTTCAAAGGCCTTGTTAACACAATCCAATTCAATAGTGCACTTATGGCATTAGCGGTATGGTCATCTTGACTTCTACTATCTTCAACAACTTTACACATACATAATTGTCAAAGGTCTACCCTAAATCAACTTTTCTAAGGGTGAATGTTCAATAGATTCAGTGGATATGTATCTAGAGTAAGTTACATAAAGGGAAGTCTTCAAGAGCAACTGGTGTTCTATAGATGGTTCACATGGTATTAGCAGGTCCTTTTGTAGTCAACCAGGGTCGCTACATATTGACCTTCATTGATGACTTTTCAAGATGCACTTGGGTCTATTTTCTTCATAACAAGAATGAAGTGTTGGAAAAGTTTCTAGCCTTCAAGACTCGTGTAGAAAGGAAATCCAAGAAATCCATCAAAGTACTCCGAATGAATAATGAAAGATTATATGTGAACAAAAGACTTATAGGCTTTTTTAGACTGGAGGGCATTGATCTTCAAACTCCACTAGCATTCAGTCTATAGAAGACAAATTTTGTAGCTTTGAGGATCCGAACTCTTAAGTCTATGGAAAGTTGCATGATACAAGCCAATTCTCTAGACTCATCACTTGAAGTCAAAGAAATCAGTAGTGCCAATCAAATTCTTAATCAATCTCTTCATCTAGCCTTAGATGGAAAGACTCCTTTTGAGGCATGGCATGGCAGAAAACCTATTGTGACACACTTCAGAGTCTTTGATTGTCCTACATGGGCAAAGATATCTTCCAGGGGATATAAGGAATAGTCACCTCGGCCTTGTACTTTCATTGGTTATGAAGTGAGTGTGAAGGCATACAGAATTCTACATCCTGAGACACATAAGATCTTTGTGGAGAAGGATGTACACTTTGAGGAAAGTTCACCCAGCTTGTCCTCTAGTCTTTTCTGTACATCATATTGTGTGGAAACTAATAGTGACACTAGTGATAGTGCTTCAACAGATTCAAACACATAGGGTTCTATTGACAGTTGCAATGAGAGTTCACTACATTAGTTCAATCCACATGCATATATCACCACAGTGATAGGTCCAACACAACAGGGTACATCCAGTCTTCCAAGTCTAGATTTAGTGACAAATTTGGGGGATAGCATTGATGATCTACCTCTTCTTCTTGATACAAAATCACCTTCTTCAATTGTCATGAGGGCTCCATCCAATCCTCTTTTTCATTCTCTACATGATCAATCCTCACAAATTGAAGTGATTGTGGATACTTATGATCAACAATTGCAGAGGGCTTCTTCATCAGTTACAGAGATAGATAGTTTTTTGAGATAGTTTCTTCAGCCAGTTGAGCAGGTTTCAAATACATCACTTATCCATGGGATTCTTTCCATGCACAGTAGAAGCATCTCATTTGTACCTTTGGAATTGTTTCTTCCTAAGGGGAGGAACACCATTTTGCAATCTTGGATTAGCTTATTCATCAGAGCAGTCACTATTTGACATTCTTCTTTGGGGGGGAGCCTATTTTGTCTCTCTTCCTCTTCTCATCATTCTCTTATGTATATACTAGATGTATGTTGTAATGGGGAGGTCTTGATTACTCCATCCATCCATGCATCCCTATTTATCTCTTTTTTGGGGGGAGCATTTTTCCCATGAGGTTTTCCCTCTTTCTCCACTTTATGAGAAATTGCATATCATTATGTACATGGGTACCTAACATGGCCTAGCAGTTGGGACCCATCTTGTATTTCATCCTAGATTTTGTAAGCTTAAGGGCATTCCCCTAAGTTGCACTAAAGGGGGGTGTTGGTGTAAATAAGTATTTACTTATTACACTTACTTAAGTTTACTTAGGTTAATGCATTATTTAATTATTTTGCATTATTTTATTATTTAAATAGGTGAGACACCGATGATTTTGTGTACTATCACAGAAGTATGCAACTCTAATTATGCACATGGTGTCTACAACATTGGAGTTTGCATCATTCACTGAGTTGTCATGTTGACAACACAGTTATTCACGCTCCTAAATTAGCACATGTTGTCTACACTACTAATTTGTGTGCTACACCATTGTAGGCTTATCTTCACATCATCACACTTAATTCCATGCTTAATGGAGGATAACCCATATCTGGTGGACATGTGCCTAGTTGTATGACTTATGATGTTGACTTCTATGCATTCTAGAAGCTCTCTAGAGGCCTTTATATATAGGCACTCCTAGTGTACTCTTGTAATGGCTGTATGACATATTGAATGAATCTATTGTTATTTTGATCATACTCTCTCTATTTTTCTACTATGTGCTTATGTTTGATTTTTTAGTTCTTGGGTGAATTCTAGCCTAAACCAAATTCTTACAGTTTCAATGAGATGAAGGAGTTGTATGATGCTAGCCCTAATTTTTCTAAGCCATGGAGAGAGTGCAGAGCACCAAGTCTATCAAATCAAATGAGTAAGTATGATGAGTATTTCATTCAAGAAGGTATGTTGTTCAAAGGAATTCATTTGTGTATACCAATAAGTTCTATGAGAGTTAGTTTGATTAAGGAAAATAATTGTAGTGGATTGGCTAGACATTTTGGAATAAATAAGGCATTCAGTTTGTTGAAGGACAAGTATTATTGTCCACATATGTATAAGGATGTTTAGAAGTTTGTAAGGAGATGTGGAATGGAATTTTTCAAGTTGCAAAAGTAGTAAATCAAAATACTAGATTGTATACACCTACAATTGTTCCTAAGAAACCTTGGAGTGACATTAGTATGGATTTTGTTCTTGGATTACTGAAGTTAGCAAGAGGGTATGATTCCATATTTGTTGTTGTGGATAGATTTTCTAAGATGGCACATTTCATACCATGTAAGAAGACATCAGATGTTGTGCATGTTACTAAGATATTATTTAAAGAGATTGTTAGATTGCATATATTACCAAGAAGTATTATTTCAGATAGAGATAGTAAGTTCGCTGGTTATTTTTGGAGGACTTTGTGGAAGAAGATGGATACTAAGTTGAAGTTTAGTTCTATCTAGTCAATCCACAAATAGATGGATACATTGAGGTTATGAATAGAAGTGTGGGTAATTTGTTGGGATGTTTAGTTAGAGATAAGTTGAGTAATTTTGATATGGTATTGGCACAAGTTGAGTTTGCATATAATAATTCTATGAATAGGAGTACGAGAAAATCATCTATTGAGATTGTTATTGGAATGTAGCCTAGAGGAGTATCATATTTGAAGGATGTTGCTAGTGAAGAGAAGATAAGTGTTGAAGGCGATAATTTGTTGGTTTTATGAAGTATTTTCACGAGGAAGTGAATTTAAAGTTGGAACGAAGTAATCAAAAGTATAAGGAGAATGTTGCTAAGTATAGAAAACATCATGTTTTTGAAGTTGGTGATAAGGCGATGGTTCATTTGAATAGAGGAAAATTTCCTATTGGAATATATAATAAGTTGAAAATGAAGAAGTTTAGACCTTGTAAGATCTTGAGGAAGTTTGAAAGTGTAAAGGTTGTGCTTATGAAGTTGAGTTACCTATGAGATGGATATATCTCCTATATTCAATGTTTTTAATTTGTATAAGTATCACAAGTTAGATGATGAAGTTGTTGTATCAACTAATTATCCTAAGAAGTTTGGTAAAATAACAAGAGGAAAATATTACTGTGAATATTTGGTGAAGTGGAAGAATAAACTAGTTGAAGATACTACATGGATTTCTCAATCTAAGTTGGATACAGCTTAGGTTGTGACATCTCAATGATTTAGGAGAATCATTTCTTTTAACCCCAATTGTTTGATGCAAGAGCATCCTAGGTTGACTTGAAATCCTACTCATTTTTGTTCATTATGCTAGTTATTATCGAGTTCTACTTTTTGTTGAGTTCCAATTACTATTGAGTACCAATTACTATCAAGTTCTAATTACTATTGAGTTCTAGTTACCATCAAGTTCTAGCTACTGCCAAGGTCTAGTTGCTACCAAGTTATCTAGTGTTGGCTGAGTATTCCTTCATGTGTTGAGTGAGCTTGATATTTACTGATGGTCAGTTCCTACTTTGACCAAGTTTATTGTGATTGGTTCTTAGTGTGAGCCAACTTTTGTATTTAATTTGGATCATGAATTTAATGATAGGATCTTGTCTTGGGATGAGTACAAACCATTTTAAGGTTGGCCTTTCTATTATCTAATGATCTAGAATCTTCTATAAGCCATTTTGGCAAGTATAAATAAGGGTGTTTTGGTTTAGGTTAGACAAAACTTAGATGCTTAGAGAGTTTGGATAAGATGTATCTAGAAGTGTGAATTTAAAGTTATATATTATATCTGGCCATAACCCAAAAGGTTGTATAGCTCAGCATGAATGCTAATAATTTGATGAATTAATAAAAGTGTTTTGTTATCTCTCTTCTTAATGTTGTTGTTTGTGTGTTTTCTTCCATTGTGTTTACTTAGCAAGATGTTTGGATAGTTAGGTGTGCCTTTGGCCCTAGTTGTTTACATCCCTCCTTAAATCATGAAGTTAGCATGGGGATGCAAATGGTTTAGTGAAAATATGCAACCTTCTCAGTAGTGGTGATATACTCCAAGCTAAGAGAGTCATCTTAAATTAAATACTTGATGAATTGTATATGAAGCTCAATATTCTTGGCCACTGATGCTCAATTGGGTTGTAGGAAATGTGTATAATACTATAATTGTCACACTAAAGAAAGGTGGAACTATCAGGGGAAAATTCAAACTCTATCATCAACTGTTGAAACCATAAAACCTCTTGACTAGCTAGCACAGTTGCCCTATATTTTTCCTCTATAGATAATATTGTGTGAGCATGTCACTTCTTGCAAGACCATGTGATAGGACTAGAAGCAAGACAAAAAAACAAAGCTAGAAGTAGACTTTTGATCATCAATATAACCAACCCAATATAAGTTTGTATAACCAACAATTTAGAGATCCCCTAATTTATAGTGAATTCCATAACATATAGTACCCTAAATGTACCTATAAAATACATTTGGTAGCTTGTGAATGACTCTCATGAGGATCATGTGAGAAATGAGATACAAGGACAACCACAAAGGAAAGATCAGGAAGTGTGTGCAATGGGTACAAAAAACTACCCAAAAGTTTTCTATATTGTAGGAGTAGACCAAGTGGTAGATAAAACAACACCTAACTAAAATGGTGTGGGAGTAGGCTTGCAATCAAGCATGTTGAATCTATAAAGCATATCAATAGCATACTTCCACTAGAGTATGGCTATCCCATCCTACTATTGAACAACCTGGAGGCCCAAAAATAGTGCAGAAGTCCAAGGTTTTTCATCTCAAACCACTCTCTCAAAGATCATTAAACACTCTAAATCATAGAGGATGATCTACTTGTAATAATGAAATTGTCAAAATATAGCACAGGTATCAATAGATCAACCCCATGATGTTGAATGTACAGTGTAGGATCAAAATAACAGAGTGTGAAGTGTGATGCAAGCAAGAAGAAATCCATCTTCTCATTATACCAAGTCTAAGGGGCTTATTTGAGACTATACAAGGACCTCCAAAGTCTATACACCATAGAAGAGTCATGCACAAAATCCTGAGGCTACTCCATATAGATCTCCTCATGTAGTCTCCATTCAAAAAGCCACTCTTCACATCCATCTAAAATATTGTCCATCCATGAGAATTTGCAAGAGAGAGTACAACGTGAATAGAATTCGTCTTGGTAACAGGAGCAAAGGTCTTGGAGTAATCAATAGGTCTTGGAGTAATCAATACTCTCCACTTGTAAAAAGCTACTGTAACAAGACATGCCTTATATGTATCAAGAGAACCATTTGTAGCATACTTGGTTTTGTACACCCACCTGCAGTGAACCAACTTTCTTCCTTTCAAAAGAGGAAAGAGTGTTGGAATAATTGATCAATTGTGTATTGTCTTTGATGTTACACAAAATGTCATGTCATTGCCAATCAGTGTTTGTCAAGCTTGCTCAAGCATTAAATATAATTTTCTATGTCTACTAAGCATTCCAAAGTTTGCCTAGTTTAGAAGATAGTATCTACCGAGTTCACTCAAGCGTCAAAGGAAAATTTTTGAAAGTTGAGTGTTAATCGAGCTCACTTGGTTAATGAAAGAAATGTTGGATGGAACTAGTGTTAACTGAGCTCACTCATTTACCAAAGGAACTTTGGAAATATGTAATATTGATCGAGTTTACTTGGTTAACATAGGAAAATTATTTCTGAGTTAGTGTCTATTGAGCAGGGTCAGCTAATGAAGGATTTTCTTATTTTGGCATATTGAGTTCAATTGATTTATCTCTTAGTACTAGCTGACTGAGGAGATGAATATTAATTATTCTAAGTTATATTCTAGCTGACTTGACAATATTAAAGATATAAATATAAGGTCAAGTTGAGAATTAGAAAAAAACATGTATGGAAGATAATTGAAGATTTAATGATGCTAAGAGGAAGCAAATTAGAAGGATAAGCATACTATCCTTGTGGAGTTGAAAAGATGCATTCAATCAAGAAGGATCAAGTATACAAGCTAGAATTGAGATATGTAATCAGCAATTCAATTGCATCCAAAATTAGATCATCTCATTATTACTCTCTAACCATTGTAGTAGTTTTCTAAATCGCTTAATAGAGTTGGCTTGACACCTATTTATAAATCCTCTAATAAGGTAGCATTTCTATTGAATTGTCTAAAGATTTCTAACAAGGCCACTCCTAACAGGGTGATTAAATCCTCTAACAGGGTCACACCTAATAGTATGTTTTGTAACCTTTAACAAGGTTGTCTCCTAATAGGGCTCACTACAGAAGAGTGAAAATTGATAATTTTTTCCAAATTGGGTTTCTATGTTAAATCTTGGTGTCAAATGTGTTCATGTTATTTCTCTTATGTGTTTTAAACTAAGTCAAACTAATAGTAATCTCAGATAACATCTTAAGATTTTCATGTTAAGTATTTGCTGAACATTTTCAGTGTTTATCGAGTTACAACATTTTTCTATGTGTTTATAAAGCATCTTTAGAGGTCAACTTTCAAAGTTTATTTTGTACAGAAATCTAAGGGATCTAGGATTTATATCAGTGATAACTGATTCACCCCTCCCCTCTTAGTTACTCCTCTTATATTTCCAACACAAGGATCCCAAGTGTGGTTCTTCATCAAAGAATAGTATTCCTCATCCATAGCCCTATCCCAATCTAAGTGTCTTGTACCCTATAAAAGACTTTGTGGATCATCTAAAATGGCATGACTCAAAATTATAGTACCAAATGTCTGAGCATAAGTGCAACAAGAATATGAAGGATCTCTTGCCATAGGTCTAGATCCATCAAAAATATCATGAGCCCACTTGGGTACTTACAAAACATCATGGGGAGGAGGGGAAGGTGGATCATCATCAAAATATCCTTCAAAGGATGAAAGAATATTGTAGAGAAGAAGAGGATGTAGTAGGCAGAGAGGGAGAAGATGGTGATGGAGGCTCCATTGGAGCATAACTCTTATACAACTGGACATCTCACAAAAAAAGACTTGTCTAAAATTAAGATAAAATAACCTATAAGGCTTCACATCCTCATAATAGAAAAAAAAAATATGAGTGATTGACTCTTCCTCTCCATGGGTTTCCACTGTGCATTTTGAATAAATGCCCAAGCCTCACTACCAAAAATATGGAATGTAGAATAGAGTACAAAGACTATAATTTGATAAGTGGTCAGAAAGAGAGGTTTTCATTGATACATTGAGAATGGAAACTCAAGGAGATCAAGCTTGAAAGGAAGGAAAGCTAACAAGAGTTGTAGAGAAGTGATTTGAAATCTGCAAGTTAAGTTGTATGTTGTAATCAGGTCAAAACCCCTTATTTTTACTCTCTAGCAATTGTATTAGTTAGGGTAAAAGAAAATCCTATGGATGTAGGTTGGTCTAACAACCATTTGTAAACCCTTTAACAGGGTGGCATTCCAAGTGAATGTTCTAAGTCCTCTAACTAGGCCCACTTCTAACAGAGTGGTTAAATCCTTTAATTAGGTCACATTTAACAATGTGTTGTGGCCTTTAATAGGGCAGGCCTTTATAGGGCATCACTTCAAAAGAGTGAGAATTGAGTAGCATGTTACTGGTGATTTTTTCCAAATTAGGTTTCCATGTAAATTACTATGTTATGTTTTGATCTTGTTATGGGTTATGCTTGCACGATGATTTATAGTAACTTGTTGAATAGGAAAGTTTAAGCTTGGATGAACAAATAGTTAAATGGGCACACTTTACTTGATCAAAAGTTTGAATTGGACATTTGGACCTTAAATAACTAATTCACCACCCTCCCACCTCCCCACCCTATCAATTATTATAAAGCATTTCTAACAATTGGTATCATATCCATCTACTAATTTAGTTCCAAGGTACTAGAAGCAGGAAGATCAAGATGTCCAAGAGAGAAGTTCCCAAGCTCAACAAAGACAACTTTGTTGCATGGCAAAGTATGATGAAATTGCACCTAGATCAATAGGTGATTATGCAATAACCTCAATTGAAATAGAACATGTAGACCTAGTTGGAACCCTATTTGCAAATGATTTGAACAAAAGGAAGGATCACAATTAGACAATGCTAGAAATCGCCTCTGCACTCAGTTATCTTGAATTTGATGACATCAAAAGATATGATACTGCATTCAAGATGTGGAAAGTCCTATCAGATATCTATGGAGGAGATCGTAATGTTCAAAGAGAAAAAAGAGAAAGCCTTAGAGGAAAGTTTGATGACAAGAAAATGGAGGAAGGTGAGAATACTACTCAATATGCTACAAGAATGAAAGAAGTGGTAAGTGCAATAAGAAGTCTGGGTGGTCAATTGGAAGAAGAAACTATAAATAGCAAATACTTGAGAGCCCTACTCCCTATCTATGCTATTAGAGTTTTAGCCATCCAAGAGCTAAGGTGTGTAGAAGGAAACACACTAACCTTTGATGGAATAGTGGGAAGACTTGCTGTATTTGAACTATCTAACTTTGATAACTACAAACCTAAGAACCTTGAATCTACTTTCAAGGCCAAGCTAACATTAAAAGACACTAAAGAGATGAAATCAAAGAAGAAGAGTAGAAAAGGAAAAAATGCATCTAGTGGTAGTAGCATAGATGAGAAAGATGTATATAGTTGGAAGCACTACTGGCTAGAAGATTACATAGAGGCAAAGGTAAATTCAAAGCTAAGCTCCCTATCATTTGTTTCAATTGCAATGAAGTAGGTCATATTGTTGCAAGGTGTGCACAAAAGAAGAACTACAAAGAAGGAAACAAGTACAGGAACAAAAGAGAAGATGATAGCAAAGCTTACAAGGAAAAAGGAAAAAGATGCTACATTGTTGAAGAAGATTATGATGAGAATGATGATGAAGTAGTGCATGTAGCTATGAAGGATGAATTAGATGAAGATGAGACAACAACATTGGTAACCTGTGTGAACAAGAATGACAAGTGGATCATAGACAGTGGTTGCTGACATCACATGAAAGAGATAAAAGTAAATTTATTACCTTTACTCAATATGATGGAAATAGTGTTAGATTTGGTAATGATGCTTCATGTCAAATCAAAGGAAAAGACTCAATTAAACTTATAGAGAAAATTTCATGTGATAATGCCTACTATGTTGAAGGATTGAACTATAATTTCTTGAGTTTATCACAGTTAGGCAATGTAGGTTGCAAAGTAGAATTTGGAAACAAAACTGACAAAATCTATGACACTGATGGAAATATGAAAGGCAAAGGAGAACAAACAAGAAGTAATCTGTTTTACCTAGATATGGAAGATGCAACTTTTCTTTTTGTTAGACTTGATGATGTGTGGTTGTGGCAAAAAAAATTGTGTCATGTTAACTTTGATAATCTAATTAGCATCAGCAAAAAGAAGAAAGTCAGAGGTTTGCCTAAACTGAAGAAACTTGAAAATACAATGTGCAAACAATGTCAACTAGGAAAGATGACTAACTCTAGTTTCAAGAGCAAAACTTGTACTTCCAAAGAAGTACAAGAGTTAGTCCATACAGACTTGTGTAGTCCAATAGAAATACAAAGCTACCTAGGAGACAGATACATAATGATATTTGTAGATGACTATTCTAGGATGATCACTATCATGTTTTTGAAACAAAAATCTGATGCATTTCAAATGTTCAAGTGGTATTTGACAAGAGTTGAGAAGGAAATAGGAGAAAATCTAAAATGCCTAAGGTGAGAAAAAGGAGGAGAGTTTACATCAAAAGAATTTGAGATATTTTGCAATGACAATGGTATCGAAAGGCAAACATTGGCACCTAGAACTCCACCTTAGAATGACATTGTTGAAAGAAGAAATAGATCAGTAATAGACTATGCCAAAATCTTGATGATGGAGAAAAATGTTGCTCTAAAGTACTAGAGAGAAGCTGTAAATACTACTATTTACACCCTGAATAGAGTTCAAGTCAAGAAAGGAACAAATGCAACACCTCTTGAGCTATGGTATGGTCACTCACCTAATGTAAAACATTAAAAAGTATTTGGTTGCAAATGCTATATTCTTAAAGATACTAGAAATGGAAAGTTTGATGCAAAAAGTGATGAAGGCATATTCCCTAGACACTCTACTAGAATCAAAGCATATAAGTGTTTGAATACTAACACTAACAAGATTGTGGAGAGTGCAAATGTAAATTTTGTTGAGCATGCAGAAGTCCAAGTCAATGAATCTAAGCAATCAAAAGAATATATATCTTTTTTATGACTACTGAAGATAATTTTTCCAATCAAGTTGGAAATCAACAAAAAAATTTAGTATCAACCAAGTCACAACTAGTCAATGCCGAGCTACATTTAGAAGCCAAGTTGTAGAATGAAAAAAATGCACATTTTGACTCTAAAAATAGCATACATGAAAGAAATGATTAAGTACCAAATGGAGAAGAGTAAAATGACACTGAAGCTAAAGGATCAAACATAGAAAGAAGGACAAAACCAAGGTTAGCCAAGTATGTAAGAAGACATCACCCTATAGATCAAATCATTGGTTACAAGGATCCCAAACCAATGACAAGGAATAGGCTTAGGAAATGAATCATGTTTTCTGAGCAATGTTGAGCCCAAAATAGTAAAAGATGCACTACAAGATGATGAATGGTATAAAGCTATGGAAGAAGAGATAGACCAGATTGAAAAGAACAAAACCTGGACCCTTGTTCCTAGTCTAGCTGATAAAAATGTAATTGGTACCAAATGGGTGTTTAGGAACAAACTTGATGAAAATGGTGAGATAACTAGAAACAAAGCTAGACTAGTTTGCAAAGGCTATGCATAAGAAGAATGACTAGATTATGTGGAAACATTTTCCCTTGTTGAAAGAATGGAAGGAGTAAGAACACTACTTGCATATACTGCCTACAAAGGATTCAAGGTCTACCAAATGGATGTAAAGTCTACTTTTTTGAATGGTATACTAGAAGAGGAAGTCTACATAGAACAACCATAGGGGTTTGTTGATGACAACAACAAAGATATGGTTTGCAAACTGCATAAGGCACTATATGGTTTAAAGCAAGCACCTAGAGCATGGTATGAGAGACTCCACAAATATCTTGTGAAGATAGGATTTGAGAAAAAAGATGACAACAACAACCTATATATCAAGGTTGAAAAAGGTAGACATTTTGATATCTGAAATCTTTGTTGATGATATAATATTTGGAGGAAAAGATGCTCTATGCAAAGATTTTGCTGATCAAATGAAACATGAGTTTGACATATTATTGTTTGGAGAAATCAAATACTTTGTTGGATTGCAAGTACATTAATTGAAGCATGGAATATTTGTGACCGAATTAAAATACATCAAGGAGATACTAAAGATATTTAGATTAGAAGACTCAAAACTAGTCAGCACACCAATGGTTATAAGACATAAGTTATCAGAGAATGATGAGTTAGCTAAAGTGAATTAGACAATGTATTGATCAATGATTGGAAAGTTGTAAAATGTTGTACATAGTAGACCAAAAAATGCATTAGCTATTAGAATAGTGGCAAGTTTTTTTGCAAATTCAAGAGAAAATCATTTGATGGCAGTAAAAAGAATACTGAGGTACCTAAAAGGAACTGATAACTTTGGTCTTTATTTACAAAAGAAGTAAAAATTTTAAATTAAGAGCCTACACTAATATAGACTAAGGAGGTAATATTGATGACAGAAAAAGCACCAGTAGAGGAGTACTTTTCTTGGGAAGAAGATTTATTACATGGACCAGCAAAAACCCAAGTTGTACCTCACAGTACATAGCAGAAGCTAAATATGTTGCATTTGCTATCAATTGCACTAATATTGTATGGATCAAACATCCATTGCAAGGTATGAAGGAAGAGGTAAATGAGCCTGAGATACTTTATTGTGATAATACAAGTGCTATTGACATATCAAAGAACCATGTAATGCATGCAAAAAATGAAGCACATTGCAATCAAGTATCACTATGTAAGAGAATTGGTGGAAGACAAACAAGTGAAGATAGAATATGTTAGCTCAAAGGAATAGGTTGCTGACATGTTCACAAAAGCACTACCTAAAGATGCTTTTGAGTATCTCAGTGGTAAGTTAGGGGCGATACCCCTAGCCAAGGCTACTTGAAGTAAAAGAAAGACTCCCTTACATCAAATGAGCTGATTGTTGAAATATTACACACTAATGTAGAGGATATTTACTTTAGGATTCATACCTAAAGAAATTGAAGTGATGAAGTTCTAAATCAATCACAAGCAAGGTGATAGAGGGAGAAATTGAAAGAACCTGCAAATGGTACACTTGCATGATAAGATGCTAAGATAATATGTCTTCAGCATTGTTGTCAAAGAGGGAGAAATGAGAAATTGATCAACAGATCAACAAGATTCAATAAGATTGAGGGATAAATAGTAGAAATTGATTAGAAAACATGGATAGAGAAAAAAATAGTAGAAGATGAGCAATGGCTACAAAGGGAGAGAATGTAAGTATGGAAAAAAGGAAAGAAAAAGGGTACAATAGCTAAGAGGGAGAAGTGGAAGCAAAGCAATCAAGATAGTAGATCAAAAGAGGAAGATGTGGCAATTTCTTAAAACAATTTTTTTTTTGGTATTTGACTTGTTATTCTAACCTAATTAGCACTTTGATAATTTGGTTGAATAATTTGGTTTGACGGTTGATCAGTTTGGTTTTCCATCAATGCCAAAGAGAGAGATTGTTGGAAATCTGATTGAAAAAATCATTGTGGAAATTAGATTGATTGAAAGAGGGAGATTGTTGTTAAAAGAATGTTTTCAATCATTGTTTTGTCATTGATGTCAAACCTACTATTTGTAAGAATGACAATTGCTTATAAGATCCAAGTATTATCACTTAGTTGATTGATGAAGAGGATTTATTCAACAAGATGTAATAAAAGCACCTAAGGGAAAGGTTGAGTTATGGTTTTGTAACGAAGTGCAAAGATCAACTAAGACAATGGTTAAATGATGTATTGATAAAATACTTGAAGATATAAAGGATGGTTACACTTAGAAACTTTGGAGGAATAAGTTGAAACAAGGTTGACTGCAAAGCTTAAACTAAGTTCATTAGTAAGTGCCAAGCAAGCCAATTAAAGATGAGCAAATTTTCAGTTGGAGCCGAGTAAATAAAAAATCTAATGTGTGTCGAGTGAAGTTCAAGTGCCAAGCAAAGTGATAGGTGCCAAGCATCAGAAAATATTAGTGGATGTCGAGTGAATTCATAGTAGGTGTGTAGCATCACTAAAACACAATTAATGTCGAGTATCACAGTATGTGTCGAGCACCAGAATTTCAATAGTGTTGAGCTATTGCATTATTGGAAATGTCAAAGATTCAACAAATATGAGTTGACAAAGTTGTTACCTTGAATTTGTGAACCAGTTGGAGGATAAGGATGATGAGTTGGTGGCATAGAATTCTATGTAGACTATTTTTGAAAAAATTCAAGAGGATTATTCGTGATCTTTCTAGAAGAAAAAAATATGTGTTAGATTCAATGAATCCTACCTAATCTGTACAAATTGAAATTAAAGGAGGGCAGAATCAAGCAAAAAAAGAAATTCTAAGACTTCTATTTAAGGAGTCATAGACCAAGAAGCAAGAGCTACTGGTGTGCCAAATTGCAAAGTGGTTGAAGGGTGTCAAGGAGAAGGCATCTAGGAGAAAGAAGAATAGAGTACAGAGACTATTTTTGATAAAATTCAAGAGGATTCTTCACGATATTTCTAGAAGAAAAAATATGGGTTGGATTCAATGAATCCTACCTAATCTATACAAATAGAAATTAAAGGAGGGAAGAATCAAGCAAAAAAAAATATTCTAAGACTTCTATTTAAGGACTCACAGACCAAGAATCAAGAGTTGTTGGTGTGCCAAATTACAAAGTGGTTGAAGAGTGTTAAGGAGAAGGCATCTAGGAGAAGGAAGAATAGAGTACAGAGACTTTGCTTCGATAAGTGGTTAGAAAGAGAGGTTTGCACTGATACATTGAGCATGGAGACTCAAGGAGGTCCAACTTGAAAGGAGGGAAAGATGACAAGAGTTGCAGAGATTGAAAGCCAGGAAATGTTATGAGCTAAGAAGTGATCTAAAATCTACAAGTTAAGTTGCATGTTGTAATCAGGTCAAAACCCATTATTGTTACTCTTAGAAATTGTATCAATTAGGGTAAAAGAAAATCCTATGGACTTAAGTTGGTCTAACAGCCATTTGTAAATCCTCTAATAGGGTGGCATTCCAAGTGAATGTTCTAAAGTCCTCTAACCAGGACCACTTCTAATAGGGTGGTTAAATCCTTTAACTAGGTCATATTTAACAGTGTGTTGTGGCCTTTAACAGGGTAGGCCTTTCATAGGGCATCACTTCAGAAGAGTGAGAATTGAGTAGCATGTTACTAGCGATTTTTTCCAAATTGGGTTTCCATGTAAATCACTGTGTTATGTTTGCATGATGATTTACAGTAATTTGTTGAATAGGAAAGTTTAAGCTTGGATGAACAAATAGTTAAATGGGCACACTTTACTTGATGATAAGTTTGAATTGGACATTTGGACCTTGAATAACTAATTCATCCACCACCACCCCCCCCCCCCCCCCCTCTTAGTTATTCTAAAGAATTTCTAATGATTGGTATCAGATCCATTTGCTGATTTAGTTTCAAGGTACTAGGAGAAAGAAGATCAAGATGTCCAAGAGAGAAGTTCCCAAGCTCAACAAAGACAACTTCATTACATGGCAAAGTCTGATGAAATTGCACCTTGCATCAATAGGTGATTATGTAAAAATCTCAATTGGAATAGAACATGTAGACCCAATTGGACCCTATTTACAAATTATTTGAACAAAAGGAAGGAGCACAATCAAGTAGTGTTGGAAATTGCCTCTGCACTCAGTTATGTTGAATTTGATGACATCAAAAGATGTGATACTACATTCAACATGTGGAAAGCTCTGTCACATATCTATGGAGGAGATCAAAATCTACAAAGAGCAAAAAGAGAAACCCTTAGAGGAAAGTTTGATGACATGAAAATGGAGGAAGGTGAGAATGCTGCTCAATATGCTGCTAGAATGAAAGAAGTGGTAAGTGTAATAAGAAGTTTGGGTGGTCAATTGGAAGAAGATATTGTCAATAGAAAATACTTGAGAACCCTTCCCCCTATCTATGCTATTAGAGTTTCAATCATCCAAGAGCTAAGGTGTGTACAAGGAAACACACTAACCTTTGAAGGAATAGTGGGAAGACTTAATGTGTTTGAACTATCCAACTTTGATAATTACAAACCTGAGAACCTTGAATCTACTTTCAAGGCCAAGAGGACATTGAAAGACACTAAGGAGGTGAAATCAAAGAAGAATAGTAGAAAAGAAAAACATGCATCTAGTGATAGTAGCACAAATGAGGAAGATGTGGAACAATTGGAAGAACTACTGGCTAGAAGATTCCATAGAGGCAAAGGTAAATTCAAAGTTAAGCTCCCTATCATTTGATTCAATTGCAATGAAGTAGATCATATTACTACAAGGTGTGAACAGAAGAAGAACTACAAAGAAGGAAATAAGTACAATAACAAAAGAGAAGATGATAGCAAAGATTACAAGGACAAAGGCAAAAGATGCTACATTTTTGAAGAAGATTTTAATTAGAATGATGATGAAGTAGTGTATGTAGCCATGAAGAATGAATCAGATGAAAAGGAGGCACCAACACTAGTAACTTGTGTGAACAAAAAAGACAAATGGATCATAGACAGTGGTTTCTCACATCACATGACATGAGATAAAAGTAAATTTATTACCTTTCCTCAATATGATGGAAATAGTGTTAGATTTGCTAATGATGCTCCATGTCAAATCAAAGGAAAAGGCTCAATTAAAATTATAGAGAAAATTCTATGTGATAATGCCTATTATGTTGAAGGATTGAACTACAATTTCTTGAGTGTATCACAGTTAGGAAATGTAGAATTTGGAAACAAAACTACCAAAATCTATGACACTAATAGAAATATAATAGGAAAAGGTGAAAAAACAAGAAGTAATCTATTTTACCTAGATATGGAAGATGAAACCTATCTTTTTGTTAGACTTGATGATGTGTGGTTGTGGCATAAAAGATTGTGTCATGTTAACTTTGATAATCTAATTAGCATCAGCAAAAAGAAGAAAGTCAAAGGTTTGCCTAAACTGAAGAAACTTGAAAATATAATGTGCAAACAATGTCAACTAGGAAAGATGACTAAGTCTAGTTTCAAGAGGAAAACCTGCACTTCTAAAGAAGTACTAGAGTTAGTCTATACAAACTTGTGTGGTCCAATAGAAGTACAAAGCTACCTAGGAGATAGATACATAATGCTATTTGTAGATGACTATTCCAAGATGATCACTGTCATGTTTTTGAAGCAAAAATGTGATGCATTTCAAATGTTCAAGTGGTATTTGGCTAGAGTTCAAAAGGAAATAGGAAAAAGTCTGAAATGCCTAAGGTTAGACAGAGGAGGAGATTTTACATCAAAAGAATTTGAGATATTCTGCAATGACAAAGGTATCAAAAGGAAACCATCAGCACCTAGAACTCCACCTCAGAATGGCATTGCTGAAAGAAGAAATAGATCAATAATAGATTGTGCCAAAATCTTGATGATGGAGAAAAATGTTGCTCTAAATTCTTAGAGAGAAGTTGTAAGTATCACTATTTACACCCTGAATAGAGTTCAAGTCAAGAAACAAACAAATGCAACACCTTCTCAGTTATGGTATGGTCACTCACCTAATGTAAAACATTTCAAAGTATTTGGTTGCAAATGCTATATTCTTAAAGATACTAGAAATGGCAAATTTGATGCAAAAAGTGATGAAGGCATATTCCTTGGATACTCCACTAGAAGTAAAGCATATAAGTGTTTGAATACTAACACTAAAAAGATTTTGGAGAGTGCAAATATAAATTTTGATGAGCATGCAAAAGTCCAAGCTAATGAATCCAAGAAATCAAAAGGTTATATATCTTTTGTATACTTCTATGAAGGAATGACTGTTGAAGATAATGTTGCCAATCAAGTTGGAAATCAACAACAAATTTTAGTATTAGCCTAGTCACAACCAGTGAATACTGAGCTACATTTAGGAGCCGAGTTGCAGAATGAAGAAAATGCACATTCTGAACTTGAAAATAGTATACATGAAAGAGATGATGAAGTACTATATGGAGAAGAGTAAAATGACTCTAATGTTGAAGGATCAAACATAGAAAGAAAGATAGAACCAAGGTTAGCCAAGTATGTAAGAAGACATCACCCTGTAGATCAAATCATTGGTAACAAGGATGCTATACCAATGACAAGGAATAAAATCAAGAATAAATCATGATTGCTGAGCAAAGTTGAGCCCAAAATAGTAAAAGATGCACTACAACATGATGACTGGTATAAAGCTATGGAAGAAGAGATAGACTAGATTGAAAAGAACAAAACCTAGACCCTTGTTCCTAGACCAGCTGATAAAAATATAATTGGTACCAAATGGGTGTTTAGGAAAAAACTTGATGAAAATGATGAGATAACTAGAAACGAAGCCAAACAAATTTGCAAAGGCTATGCACAAGAAGGACTAGATTATGGGGAAACATTTGCCCCTATTGCAAGAATGGAAGGAGTAAGAACACTACTTGCATATGCTACCTACAAAGGTTTCAAGGTCTACCAAATGTATAGTCTTCTTTTCTAAATGGTATACTAGAAGAGGAAGTCTACATAGAACAACCAAAGGGATTTGTTGATGACAACAACAAAAATATGGTTTGTAAACTACATAAGGCACTCTATGGTTTGAAGCAAGCACTTAGAGCATGGTATTAGAGACTACACAAATATCTTGTGAAGATAGGATTTGAAAGAAAAGATGACAACAAAAAGCTATATATCAAGGTTGAAAAAAGTAGAGACATTTTGATATTTGTAGGAAAAGATGCTCTATGCAAAGATTTTGTTGATCAAATGAAACATGAGTTTGAAATGTCAATGTTTGGAGAAATCAAATTCTTTGTTGGATTTCAAGTACATCAATTGAAGCATGACATATTTGTGACCCAATGCAAATACATCAAGGAGATACTCAAGACATTTGAATTAGAAGACTCAAAACCAGTCAACACACCTATGGTTATAGGACGTAAGTTATCAAAGAATGATGATTCAGTTGAAGTGAATTAGACAATGTATAGATCAATGATTAGAAAGTTGCAATATGTTATGCATAGTAGAACAGACAATGCATCAGCTGTCAGAATAGTGGCAATATTTTCTACAAATCTAAGAGAAAATCATCTAATGGTAGTAAAAGGAATACTAAGGTACCTAAAAGGAACTGATGACTTTGGTCTGTATTACAAGAGAAGTGAAAAATTTGAATTAAGAGCCTATAATGATGCAAACTAGGGAGGTAATATTGATGATAGAAAAAGCACCAGTGGAGGAGCACTTTTCTTGGGAAGAAGATTGATTACATGGATTAGCAAAAACCCAAGTTGTACCTCATAGTCCACAATAGAAGTTGAATATGTTATAGTTGGTATCAATTGCACTAATATTGTATGGATCAAATATCTACTGCAATGTATGAAGGAAGAGATAAATGAGCCTATGATACTTTATTGTGATAATACAAGTGCTATGAACATATCAAAGAACCCTATAATGCATGCCAAAACCAAGCACATTGCAATCAAGTATCACTATGTAAGAGAATTGGTGGAAGACAAACAAGTGAAGATAGAATATGTTAGCTCAAAGGAACAGATTGCTGACATCTTCACAAAAGCACTATCTAAAGATGCTTTTGAGTATCTTAGAGGTAAGTTAGGGGTGATACCCCTAGCCAAGGCTACTTGAAGTAAAAGCAAGACTCCCCTACATCAACTGAGCTGATTGTTGAAATATTATACACTGATGCAGAGGATATTTACTTTAGGATTCATGCCTAAAGTAATTGAAGTGATGAAGTTCTAAATCAGTCACAAACAAGGTGACAGAGGGAGAAATTGAAATAACTTGCAAATGCTACACTTGCATGATAAGATGTTGAGATAATATATCTTTGGCATTATTATCAAAGAGGGAGAAATAAGAAACTAATCAAAAACATTCAATAAGATTGAGTGAGAAATAGTAGAAACTGATCAGAAAACATTGACAGAGAAAGAAATAGTAGAAGATCAACCATGGTTGCAGAGGGAGAGAATGTAAATGGGCAGAAAGGAAAGAAAAAGGGTACAGAAGCTAAGAGGGAGAAGTGGAAGCAAAGCAATCAAGATAGTAGATCAAAAGACGAAGATGTGACAATTGCTTAAAACAATTTTCTTTTGGACATTTGACTTACTATTCGAACCTAGTTAGCACTTCAATAACTTGGTTGAATAGTTTGGTTTGATGGTTGATCAGTTTGGTATGCCATCAATACCAAAGAGGGAGATTGTTGGAAATTTGATTGAAAAGATCATTATGTAAAAAAGATTGATTGAAAGAGGGAGATTGTTGTTAAAAGAATGTTTTCAATCATTGTTTTGTCATTGATGTCAAATGTGCTATTTATAGGAATGATAATTGCTTATAAGATCCAAGTACTATCACTTAGTTGATTGATGAAGAGGATTTATTTAACAAGATGTAACAAAAGCACTTAAGGGAAAGGTTGAGATATGGTTTTGTAATGAAATGCAAGGATTAACTAAGACAATTGTTAAATGATATATTGATGACATACTTGAAGATATGAAGGATGGTCACACTTAGAAAGTTTGGAGGAATAAGTTGAAACAAGGTTGATTGAAAGCTTAAACTAAGTTCATCAATAAGTGTTGAGCAAGCTAGTTAAAGATGAGAAATTTTTTTAGTTGGAGCCGAGAAATAGGAAATCTAGTGTGTGCCGAGTGAAATTCAAGTGCTGAGCAAAGTAACAGGTGCTGAGCATCAAAAAATATTGGTGGATGGCAAGTGAATTCATAGTAGGTTTCAAGCATCAGTAAAACAAAATTGATGTTGAGTAATATAGTATGTGCCAAGCACCATAATTTTAATAGTGTCGAGTTGCTGCATTATGGGAAATGTCAAAGATTCACCAAATCTGAGCCAAAAAAACTATTACCTTGAATTTTGTGAACTAGTTGGAGGATAAGGATGATGAGCTGGTGATACAGAATTTTATGTAAACCATTTTTGGATGATGTTTCTAGAAGAAAAAAATATGGGTTAGATTCAATGAATCCAACCTAATACATCCAAATTGAAATTAAAGGAGGGAAGAATCAAGCTAAAAAATAAATTACAAGACTTCTATTTAAGGAGTCATGGACCAAGAAGCAAGAGCTACTGGTGTGCCAAATTGCAAAGTGGTTGAAGGGTGTCAAGGAGAAGGAAGAACAGAGTACAAAGACTCTACTTCAATAAGTGGTCAGAAAGAGAGGTTTGCATTGATACATTAAGCATGGAGACTCAAGGAGATCAAGCTTGAAAGGAGGGAAAGTTGACAAGAGTTGTAAACATTGAAAGCCAAGAAATTTTATGAGCTGAGAAGTGATCTGAAATCTACGAGTTAAGTTGTATGATGTAATCAGGTCAAAACCCCTTATTGTTACTCTCTAGCAATTGTATCAATTAGGGTAAAAGAAAATCCTATGGACTTAGGTTGGTCTAATAGCCATTTGTAAATCCTTTAATAGGGTGGCATTCCAAGTGAATGTTTTAAAGTCCTCTAACTAGGCCCACTTCTAATAGAGTGGTTAAATCCTTTAACTAGGTCACATTTAACAGTGTGTTGTGGCCTTTAATAGGGCATCACCTTGGAAGAGTGAGAATTGAGTAGCATATTGCTAGTGGTTTTTCCCAAATGGGGTTTCCATGTAAATCACTGTATTATGTGTTGATCTTGTTATGTTTTATGTTTCCATGATGATTTACAACAACTTGTTGAATAGGAAAGTTTAAGCTTGGATGAAAAAATAGTTAAATGGGCACACTTTACTTGATCAAAAGTTTGAATTGGAAATTTGGACCTTGAATAATTGATTCAACACACCCCCCCCCCCCCCCCAACCCTCCTCTCAGTTATTCTAAAACATTTCTAACAATTGGTATTAGATCCATCTGCTAATTTAGTTTCAAGGTACTAGAAGTAGGAAGATTAAGATGTCCAAGAGAGAAGTTCCCAAGCTCAACAAAGACAACTTTGTTGCATGGAAGAGTCTGATGAAATTGTACCTTGCATCAATAGGTGATTATGTGAAAACCCCAAATGGAACAAAGCATGTAGACCCAGTTGGACCTGTATATGTAGATGATTTGAACAAAAGGAAGGAGCACAATCAAGTAATGTTAGAAATTGCCTCTGCACTCAGTTATGTTTAATTTGATGACATCAAAGGATGTGATCCTATATTCAACATGTGGAAAGCCCTATAAGATATCTATGGAGGAGATCAGATTGTTCAAAGAGAAAAAAGAGAAAGCCTTAGAGGAAAGTTTGATGACATGAAAATGGAGGAAGGTGAGAATGCTGCTCAATATGCTACTAGAATGAAAGAAGTATTAAGTGCGATAATAAGTTTGGGTGGTCAATTGGAAGAAGAAACTACTAGTAGCAAATACTTGAGAACCCTATTCTCTATCTATGCTATTAGAGTTTCAACCATCCAAGAGAAAAGGTGTGTACAAGGAAACACACTAACCTTTGAAGGAATATTGGGAAGACTTACTGCATTTGAACTATCCAACTTTGATAACTACAGACCTAACACCCTTGAATCTACTTTCAAGGCCAAGCTAACATTGAAAGACACTAAGGAGGTGAAATCAAAGAAGAAGAAAGAACTGTTGGTGTGCAAAATTGCAAAGTGGTTGAAGGGTGTCAAGAAGAAGGCATCTAGGAGAAGGAAGAATAGAGTACAGAGACTCTACTTTGATAAGTGCTCAAAAAGAGAGGTTTGCACTAATACATTGAGCATGCAAACTCAAAGAGATCAAGCTTGAAAGGAGGGCAAGCTGACAAGAGTTTCAGAGATTGAAAGCCAAGATACGTTTTGAGCTGAGAAGTGATCTAAAATCTACAAGTTAAGTTGTATGATGTAATCAGGTTAAAACCCCTTATTGTTACTCTCTAGCAATTGTATCAGTTAGGGTAAAAGAAAATCCTATGGACTTAGGTTGGTCTAACAACCATTTGTAAATTCTTTAACAGGGTGTCATTCCAAGTGAATGTTCCAAAGTCCTCTAACCAAGCCCACTTCTAACACAGTGGTTAAATCCTTTAACTAGGTCACATTTAACAGTGTTTTATGGCCTTTAACAAGACAGGCCTTTCAGAGGGCATCACTTCAAAAGAGTGAGAATTGAGTAGCATGTTACTGGTGGTTTTTCCCAAATTGGGTTTCCACATAAGTCACTATGTTATGTGTTGATTTTGTTATGTGTTATGTTTGCATGATGATTTATAGTAACTTGCTAAATAGGAAAGTTTAAGCTTGGATGACCAAATAGTTAAATGGACACTTTACTTGATGAAAAGTTTGAATTGGACATTTGGACCTTGAATAACTAATTCACCCCCCCCCCCCCACTTCTCAATTATTCTAAAGCATTTCTAACATGTATACACTTGACAAAAAGACCAGACTTCTCCACAAATGTCTTAAAGATTTGAAATGAAACAAAGAAGGTAAGCACATATCAACCACTTCAAAAAGATGGAGTGGGAAATGGCATAATATCGTAATGTACCAAATCCAATGGTGCCTTAGCACATGTTGATATACCTATTAGAAAAGGATCTCTATGATGTTTTCCAAGTATCCAACCTTGACAAACACCTTTGGTAAAAGAGATCTGAGGTAACCCAGTCACTAGCTTCTGAGTACTCATTTTTTTCTAGATATCTATATTTGACATGGCCAAAACACTCAAGCCAAAGTTTGGTCACTATGTCTACATGAGAAACAAGAGAAAAACCTTTAGAATTAGAGCTCTATAAGCTATCAAACTGATATAAGTGAGATGGTAAATAAACACTCCAACTAGCAACTAACAAATCAGGATCGTGGACATCTTGACTAACTACATCATGTGGTGACAACTCAACTATCTTACCAGAGCTAGAATGAAAAATCTAACAAACAAAAAAGAGGTTCATATAAATGGCCAAAACCAATAGAATATCCTATAGGGGACCACCCTCCAAAGAGATAGTGCCAAAACCTAAAACTAAAAGTTGTGCAGAGTCACCAACCACAATTTATATAGTAACATTTTGAGTAAGTGAGGTAACTGAATCAAGTGAGTGTGTCATATGGCTTGAATCAATAATCCAAGTAGTACAAGAATAAAAAGGTGTTGGTAATATGATCAGTTAGATGTCTTAATGATTATCATTTATGAAAACATACATTCAATATTTCATTTATGCATTTAGAGATAGAAAATTGTCTACGTATTTGATAGTTTGCAGTAGCATGAAGTATAGATCTTAAGAATATGAATGATGAATAAAGAATTAACTTATGCATAGTTGAGGAAAGGTTTGTGACATCATCATGATGACATGTACCAGTGCACAGTTGTGTACAAATAGTATGACATAATTTATACTAAGATTAATAGTACAGGCATTTAGCAGTGTAGAACAAAGCTTGGCAAAAAATAGAGTTGTACAGCTTTAGGAATTATTTTGGTTACAAAATAATTACTAATTTATATTGAGCTAACTATGCAGCTATTATTCCATACATTATTTTATATTATGTCAAGCATGTGAAGACATGAAGGCTGATAGTGCAGAAGTTTTATGATTATGCAAGGTATAAGTAAAGATCTTGTCCAGCATAGATAATGGGGAAGTTGTGTGATTAGATGTGGCATGCAAACTATTGTGAGAACTATCTATGAGCCTTATGTGAAGCAAAAACTAATGTAAGATCAGAACAAGTGCAAGTTACAACAGCAAAGAAAGTATTATATGTATACCTATCTTATGAAGGTATTGAATTGTATAATTGCATGTTAGGGTAGTGGGCTCTTCTTGCATACATTTTAATTGTTCTACCAACTCCTAATAGGGTTGAGGCTTCTAAAAAGGCCTAGTCCTCTAACAAGGACTCGAGACATTATATGTATTTCATAGACTCCTAATAGGGTAAATATCCTTAACAGGATCCTGTTGTTTAGTAAATCATCTAGTGGGTATCGTCCTCACTAGGGTTTTCCCTTGGCTAGGGTTTCCCTAGTTAACAAATAATGGTGTTATGAATTCTCTATGTGCATGGTTATACTTACTATTCAACATTGTTGGTTTACTTTCATATGTAGTTTTTAAAGTAATTAATAATATTTAGTTATAGGAAAAAGTTTGTAAAATACTGATTCACCCCCCCTTCCTCTCAATATTATCTATTTCTAACAATTTGTATTAGAGCCCAGTTAATTTGAAGAGGTTTAATAGCTTTAGTAAGATCCCAGTAAATATGAAATAGTTGAAAAAGAATCTTGAAGAAGCCCTTGAATAGATTGATCTTCATACTGAAGAGAGAGATAACTTGAAAGATAGATAGAAAGATGCAAAAGTTTACACTGGTAAACTGAAAGATGAAATTGATGATCTTAAATCTGGTAAAAAATATTTTTCACATATTAATGTTGATGATGATATAGAAAATCTCAATAAAGATAATGTGATCTTGAAACATGAGTTGAAAATTATTGAACTAAAGTTGAGTCTTAAGATTAATAGCAATAAGAGTAAACTTGATCTAAAATCTATGAATGTAGACCTTAGATCCCAATTGAGTCAAATGAAATTTGAATTAGATTCTATTAAGATGGAGCATGTAGAGTTGGAAAAATAAAACATCATTGTGAAAGGAGAGTTAACACAAGCAAAACAACAGTTAGAGAAATCTTACACAAGTTCTGAGAAAATTGGTGAATAAATATGTCATCAAAGACCTTCTTATGACAAGACAAGCCTTGGATATAATCTTGTAGAAAATTTACCAAAGAAAGATGAGATTAGGATAAAACTAGATTCTGTAATAGAAATCCCTAAAGAAAAGTTCAAGTGCTATGATGAAGTTGAAAAAATTAAATTGATAGAGAATTTGATGAACCTAGAAAAATAGAGCAAGTTGAAGAACCTAAGCAAGATGATTTATCTAAAGAGGTAAGACATGAATTTAGAGGTAGATGCTACATATATAATGAAGTTGGACATATGAATAAAGATTGCACAGGAAAGTATTTTAAACCTATTACTAATTTCTATTGTTATAATGATCATGGTAATGGGTATAAGGCAGTATAATGTAAGAAACCTAAGTTTATTAATGATAATAAGAATGGTAAAATGTTTAGGAATACTAACCCTGTAGGTAATGGAAGAAGTAGATCTTGGAGAAGATCTAATGATGGAGAGAAATCTAATGGTGAGAAAAAGTAGTTTTCTTGTTATAAATATAACAATCCTGGACACATTGCAAAAAATCATAGAGCACCTAAAAATTAGAATGGAAACAATCAAAGGAGAAATGCACCTGTATGTTGGTTATGTAATAACTTTAGATACATAGAAAGATTCTGTAGAATGGACAAAGGGATCTTTAATAAAAACCCTAATCATAGAAGGAACAACAACAAGAATGATAGAAGAAATGAAAATGAAAGTAATGACAGTCAGAAAGAAGCAGTCAAAGAACATCTTGAGGAATTAAAAGAAGTATTTGAGAAGGCTTGTAATCTAGAGAGTTCATATACACTATTGGAAGAGCAATTCTTTGATGCACATGATGGAAAGTTGAAGTCATAGATTGTTTGTGGCTCAACCTGTCTAAATTAAAATATTACAGAAGTAACAGAGTATCAGTGGTTAGATTTGATGTTAGAGAGTGAGTTAGAGATTGCATAGTTAAAAGAAGGTAGAAGACATAGAGAGAGAGCTATGGTTCATTGGTCAAATTTGAATGTGATCACAGTAAGAAGGAATTGTAAGAACAAGGGCACTAGTAAACAGAGACAATATTCTAAGTGTGAGGTCAATACACATTTAATGCACAATTTGTTTTGAAATTATTTAAGAATCACAAGCAAGATTTGATGTACCATTTTTTCATGGGAAGTGTCTTGAGTGAATTAAAGAGCAACTTGACAAAAATTAAAGTGTGTAGTAAAGTTTGTGAAGCTGAAGGTTACAGAAGCCTTAAAATTGCAAATTTGAGCTATTTTACAGAGTATTGAATCTAGTTTACTATAATACTTATAGTTATTGAGCAATGGCTAGTAAAAGAGTGCATGATGTTAGTGACAGACCAAGGTATGAGTTCAAGAAACGCCCATTTGTTTCTTTATTAGATGATCTTGTAGGCGCATTTTCACAAGTTTTGGAAAATGTGTTACACGTAGAGGATATAAGGAGTTATATAAATTATAAAATTGAGAGTATAGGAGATGAGGAGATTCACAAAGATTTAGGAAAGATGTGCTATAATGACTTATCCTTGAGGTTTGAGTATGCACACATTAAAGATTTGAATTTGGTGAAGTATATGTTCTATACAGAATTTGATAATCATGAATGGACTTGAATTATGTTGAGTAGAATACATGATGATATGTTCTGCTTAGGTGATGTGTTGATTTTCATTGACAATAACCTAATCCACAAAGTAACAGGATTAAGAAATGAAAGTTTTAATCTTGTTAATGAGAGAAATGTCATGAAAATGGTGGAGACTAAACTAAAAACCATGTTTGATGAAAGGAATATGAAGGTTGATCCTATTCTAGATAAAAGAGTCAAATTGTGGACTAAGATCTTAGGGTACAAGTTGAACCATGGATCAATGATTAACTCTATACTAACTAGATTTCTTCATGTAGCATATGTGATGGTTGTTGAAAGGAGTAAAGTAAATTTGTGTGACATTATTAGATTTCAACTATTGGATAATATTGTAAAGATAAAGAAAACAAAGATCATAGTGTTTAGATTTGAGTCCTTATTGACTCATTTCTTCTTCTATATTACAAGAAAGTTTCTAGGAGTAATTAATTAGGATAGCAGTGAGTGCACAATGAAGATGATAACTCAATACTATAGATCCAAGCCTGAGAATGTTGGAGGCATTGATATTGATAGAATGATGAAGAACTTTCAATTTGAGATGAAATTGAGGTATAGGATACCTCGCTCTATGGTGGAAAAATATAAGGATGATTTGTGCTTCATGGTGGAGACTAACAACACTTGCATGGAAGCAGTGATACCTAGAGTAAAGTCCATTGAACATATGGGCTACGAGATGAGCACACAATTGATAGAAGGGTATGCATAGATCATACTCACACCTGAGTAGGACACAGAATGTCCTAGATGGGGAACATATGATGAAAGGTTAAGGATAGTAGAATCTGAGCTCCATAGCAAAGAGAACAAGAAGAAAGTAGAGAAAGAGATAGATTCCATTCTCAAGGAATCTAGCATGCCAATGTAGGAATTCAATGAGCTAAAGGTTTGAATTTCACTGGAATTGAAGGCTAGTGGGAAATCTAAATTGTTAGCAACAACACCTATTGCAGCGATAGGACCCTCAGAAGAAGTAATGGTAGCACAACCATGTGTGCAAGCTCCTATTGCACTATATGTAGTAGTTGTACAAATGGAACCAATTAGAGCTAGCTATGAACAATCAAGGAGTCAACCAGAGGTGGAAGCACCTACTGCATAGAGAATGGTAAAGGTTAAACAAGAACCTACAAAGAAAAGGGTCAAACATACCACCAGTGGACAAGGAAAGAGAAGAAAAGCCATGCAAGTGAGCAATTCTGAAAGCTTAGAACATGATACTAAAGATAGACTTGTTGAACAATATGTGCATGAAGCTAAGACAACTACAAGAAAAAAGGAATGGAAACCAAAGGTAGAGAATCTGAACATGTAGATTATAAATGATGAAAAATTTGTATAGTTAAAGAAATTTTATAGCATGTATAGTAGTATAGATAGGAGGCAATTAGAGAATTCCATAATAAGAAACATGATTGTGAGGAATAAGAGATTTGATAACATTAGGAATAAAATTCCTTAAGGCCTATACAATAGGTTGATTAATAGGAAAATAATAGTAGTAGAAGAAGATTTAAACATGAGGATCGCATCCATAAACAAGTTATGTGATGTTGGATCAAAAGAAGAATCTAACAAAAATTTAAAGGGTATTGAGCCCTTGCTAATGAATAAAAGAAGAGAAATTTCTGCTGATGGAAGGCAATTATGAAGAGGTTAGGTAGGAAACATAAGAAGCAATAGTAAAGTACATGTCCTCAATGCCTAAGGAGAGTTTACAAGATAAAGATGATAGTCCATTGTATGTGGAAGTCCATACATCTTCTAGGGAAGATGAAGAAAAAAAAGAGACACAACAAGATCTATCACCACCTCATATTGTTATGGGTATTGAATCCATGCAAGTGGATAGTACGCACATAAGTGTGGATACTAAGGAGAACCCATTTGTAGGGTATAGAGAAAATATTTTTGGCAATATCAGAAACATCATTGATTATTCTAGTTCTAATGATGAAGAAAATTAAAAGAAGAAGGAAGAACAAGAAAAGAAAAGAAAAGAAGAAGAGGAAAAGAAGAGGAGAGAAGAAGAGGTAAAGAATAGAAAAGAAGAAAAGGAAAAGAGGAAGAAAGCAAAAGGAGAAAAGAAGAAGAAAGAAGAAAGTGTAACGCCCTGCCAAGGGATCCAAAAGAATTAACCTAAAGTTTTACTAAGTTTGCAAAACATTTTTTTTTTTTTTTTAAAGTAAGAATGTATATCATACACATCAAACACATAGTAGGCGGAAGCAATAACATGTAATCATCAACAAACATACATCACAAGTTACATTTCTTAAGGATCCCAAGACGTTGAGTCACATTTAAATTTAATTAATTCTAAGTCTAACAACTATCACATACATATGAAAGAATAATCAGAAAGTCTAATGTCCATAATATACATTTGTTCTGAATGCCTTTTTGGCAAATTAATTCGGAATGCTCAATCATCCACTATACATGTCACAGGGTATGAAAGGCTAAAAGAATAGACATAAGTAGAACTAAAGATACATCATCCTCCAAGAATACATGATATAAAGTACAATAAAATAAATGAAACCATATACCATACATGATACATCCATCCATCATAAAAGATATAAACATCCAACATGAAATACAACTAACCATCTATCATAAAACACAACTAATCTAAGTGCGTAGTTCCTCCCAACCATCAATAACATCATTAGACCATCATGGGCCCTAGCCATCCCCCACGCGTAACATCCCAAGTCACCGAAGAGATCATCGGTAGTATAGTAATAGGGACATCACTCCTAAAACATACTACCTTATATGCATAAAGAAATTTAACGTGCTACCACATACGCATAAAGAATTCTAACATGCAAGAATAAAGCATAAGATGATCCTCCAAAGTAAAACACATCACCTAAACATTATGAACAAGCAACCCAAGAAGCTCCAGCCATGGTAGCACCAGACGGATCTCAAATGGTAAGAGTAAAAGCACTACCACCCGATTGCGTGGAACCTAAATGGTCCACTCCCACCATGCTGAGGAGATAGTCTCAAGTCCCAAACAAGGTATCAAAACAAAAAACACAAATACTCTCTAAGTCTGGGAAATCCTAAAAGTATACTAACTCAAAGGTTTCAACATAGAAAGACATCTAGACCCAGAGGCACCACAAAGACACGTAGGAAATCTACTATGCAAGCGAGAAAGTGTCATCGCAAAAGTGACATAGAAGTTACCTGAGCAATCCCTTAGGAATCTCGGGTCCCTAGTGATCCCTGCGGCCACTAGTATCCTCTCATATTGACGAGGCATACTACAAAATGCAAGGTCGTAACCAAGCGTTCTCTCTACCCCATCCTAGCATGTACTAGCACTCAAGGCATGGGAGAGAACATACAATTATCTTATTAGGTTCATTTAAGTAAGTATTTAGGTGAGATGTTTTCACTTATTAAAACAACTTACAATGGGTTACTCCAGGCAGCCTCTTAGGGCCCCGATCCCCATTGCAAGCCACTTCCTGACACTACACATAGATAACCTACCCTAGGCTCATGAAATCACAAATCAAAGAATCATAATAAAATCACCTCAGTCCTATACAAGCAACTGAAAAACATCATAAAAGATAAGCCACAAAAATTACATCAGTTATTCATGAGCAACAGATAAGCATCAAATAATAATCATATGATCACAACAGCTCTCTATCAGCAGCTGAAGGCATCAATGATAAATCACAAAATCCAATGGTTCTCCAATGAGCAACCAGAAAGTATCCCAATAATAAATCACAATACTGATCAAAGACTCCAAAATGTCCAAGTCGACACATGACATCATCAAGAACATAACAAACACTTCAATCCTCTCAAGCGACCGAAAAGCAATCCAAGTATAACTGATTGAGACTCAAAAATGGTTATCAAATATAACTGATCGAGACTCAAAAATGGTTAAGTTAGGTATCTCAAATACATACACCACAGCTTTACACAAGGAAACTGGAAAGCAATAACAAACAGTAAATACATCCATCATATAGCATACTATCACATTACCTTGGCTGGTTTGAAAAGATCGAGAACAAATCATCATAACCTCACATTCACAAACCCGAGCCTCTGGTAACAACCTAAACTGGTCAATACTAAAACAACCCCAAAACACAGAGAACACATAAAAAACATCAAAGTCTCACAGATTGGATTTGAAAGTATATTATTGAGTTATTTAGTAAGGTTTATGTTCCAGTTTAATGTCTATTTCAAGTAACTAAGTTTTCACAACTACTCCTTACGATTAATCCATTCTATAATAACTTCCATTAAATCAATAATCTAAATCTACAATATCATCAAATAATATCCATTATTAATTAACTTTAATTAAACTAATATTAATTAAATTAATCAATAATTACTTGTTCTAATTACTTATATTAATCTATTCATTAATTGTTAATTTATTAATATTTAACCAAAATTATTAATAAATTAATATTTACAAAAAACTATGTTAAATGCATTAATATTTAATTATTAAATATTAATAAAGATTAAAATATTATTAATTAAAATATATTAAAAATTTATTAATTAAAATTTCAAATAATAATAATTTTTTTTTTTATAAATAATAAAAATTATATTAAAAAAAATGAAATTTAAAAAAAAAACATTATAACATACGTTTAAAGCCCGTCGGCTTGCAAGACCCTTGCGGTCTGTCGCAGTCCTGCGGTCGCAGGGTCTGCGGCCGCAGGTACCCTATACTTGTCGTCGCAGTATCTGCGACACAGGTATTGTCGACTCTGCCGACAGTGGGGGTGGGTACGGGGTAATTCCCTCCCCCCCACTATAATGTATATAATTTTTTTTTAAATTTTTTTTTTAAATACAATTTGTTTATAATAAAATTTTATTAATAAACTAATTAATTAAAGATCTATATAAATTTATAAATATATTAAAATAATTTCTTAAATATATATTTTTCTTTTCAATTAAAAACTTTTAAATACGTTTCCTCCAAGTATTATATATACTATTTTTAAAAAGGATCTTTGTTTAATACATAAACAATCTAATCACTAAACATGTATAATTACACATTTTATTTTATTTTATTTTTAATTCTAATTTTATTTTATTTTATAAACTTTTATAAATATAACCCGAATTTCCAATCAAGATTTTCTTTTCTTTTCTTTCAAAAGCTCTCCCTAGTTTAATTTGTAAAATTCTATCATCTAGAGCGAGGGTTTCAAATTGATTTATTCTTCCAATTCTATTATATAGATGAAATACAATATAGTATCATAAGGTTCATAACAAGAGAGCGAAAGGATCAAACAGTGAAATCCAAACAATTCGGATTTATAATCCACAAGCACGAAGAAGACAGGATTATCAAATTGCATAATTCAACCCGTGATCAAACACAAGACCCTACCTCAACCTGATGCTATTATGCAATCTCCAAAAACTGTAAGAGAATTCGCTCCTCTTTAATAACCTTCTTCTGAAAATCTTCTTTAGAATTCGCCTTCTGAAATTTGCTTCCAAAAATTGTCTCCCAAAATTTCTGTCTCCCCAAATTCCTTGTCCAAATTCATGTCCCCCAAAAATGAACCTCCCAAAGTGTGATAAAGAGTGTTCTCCTCAAATCAGGGCACTAATTGTGCGTTCACCCGAGAGGACTCTTTGCTCAACTCAGTTAACTCCCAAATTAACCTTTATTATCTTTTCTTTTATTTTGCATTCATCTTTCATGCACATTAAGTTGAATTATTAAATAACTTTATTCAATATTCCACTTGACTTCTATTTTAAATTAATTTATTACTTTAATCTCATGTGCACTTTATGAAATTAAAATAACATTATTATTTCTATTATATTATCTTTTAATTTATTTCTTTTATTTTCAACTCAAGCTCACATCAAGCGATTTAGAAACTTTAATAATTTAATATCTTTTCCACTTTTAATTTATTTTAGAAACTTAATAGATAAAATATTTAATTAATTTAAATAACAATACTATTTAGCATTTATTTAAAAATGAACTCTAAATATGTTATTATTAAATTAAATAAATATTATCACGTTCTAAATTTATCTTTAAGCTTTTATCTCCAAATTTAATTCTTTTTATTTAATTAATCTCTTAATTAATTAAATATAATTAAATATTAAAATATCATAATAATTTTCTATTAATTAAATCATTAATTAATCTTTTTAATTAAACTTAATTAATAGAAAATACATCAAGGACTCATAAAGCAACATATGAAAACCCATCAAAGAAGAACACATACTAAATCAAACAAAAAAGGTTATAATCACGAAATAACATCATTTGATGCATTCGGAGGGTACTTAACTCAGATACTTGTCCTAATTATCAATTAGGACAATTGGCTAAAGGGTTTAGCAATTGGACTTAAGAATTTATCTCCCCTCTCTTACCATTGAGATAATGTGATAGGGTATGCTCATCCTGGCAATTCAGAGAAGTTGATACCCAATACCTACAACTTGCATAAAATCCACGCATGTACAGAAACAATATTCTAAGCTAAACAGACAATGGCAGGAAGTGGTGCATCGTGTAGATCCCGACTAGCAGGTGACTACGACTCCCTTCCTTAACCACATCAGAAACACCATACATAAAGAAAAAAAACACGCACACCATACACATGCAGTATGGGGTAAGTATCCATAAGAAAGCACATGTGATAATAAACCATCTAACTAATCATCATCGATAATTGAAAACATTGAATAATCATCATACATGCATGAAATATAGAGTACCAAGTAATCTCATCATATAATAAATTGAGTGTAAAACAACATCTGATAATCTGAAAGTAATGCTACTAAACATCAAGTATAAAACTGGCCTAAAAGAGTTTGGCAATTAAAACAAAAAATGTGAACTAGGGGCAGGCACTACAGAAAGAGACTAAGGAAAAGAAGAAAGAAGAGGAATAGAAGGTAAAGCCTATTGTATGTTTAGTAGTATCGATAGCTAGAACATCAGCAACAACATCTATCTCATCTGATGATGAAGATTAAAAAAAAATTAATCGGCACCCTGAGCAAGTTATTCAAGAAGAACAAAATTGTTAAGTCTTTGGAGAAGACTCTTGTTGAAGTCTTGGAGCACATGCACAAGATAGTTTCCACAATTGTGGAAAATATAGACTTGCAAGCCAAGGCAAAAGAGTTGGTGAAGACCTTTGATGGGGAATTCATAACCTTAGCTCAAATAGTAGAAACACAAGTGCAAACAAATCATGAAGCATCCCTATTTAACACAGTGTGCACCAATATGCACAATGATTTGAAGGCACTTGATGGAAACATCAAGGAATTGAGAAAATGTATTACTGAAGGTAAGAAGTTGTATAGAAAGTGCATAATATCTTACACTTACCTATCAGATTTTGATGCAAAGATCAAAGGCCATATGAGTAAGCTTCAGACACTCACTACAAGATTGCAACAACCTAAGATCAGAATTGAAGATTCTAAGAATGACATTGAGAAGATCCTCAATGTTGTCAGAAGCATTGAATGTGACAAGGAGAAGGTAATAAGAAGATTTTCTATTTTAAGAGAATATCTATCACCTAAAGTTGTAATTTTACAAAGGCAATTGGAGGAATGTCCCTTAGCAAAGAATTCCTATGAAAAATTTTCATGTACTAACCTAAGCATAGTTGAAGTGCCATCTTATGCACTTTTCCTACTCATCAGTATATCAAACATAGTCAAACAAAACTAGAAGAAAGACTTTGATAGACTGAAGATTGATTTTGTAGATTGCATATCTAGAATGACGAGCTAATCAACAACGAGCAACAAGTTTTGTGATATAGTTTTGGCACCTTTGCCATTGATGTCAAAGGGGGAGTATTATGTAGAGGAAAATTTGTATAAATGAAAATATATATGTAAGGGGGGCACCTATGTATGTATCAATGTAAAGGAGTGATAAGTAATGTAATGATCCATCAAACTATGAATAAAATTGTTATGTTTTGAAGGTGATTTTTGTGTAGTTATTTTTATTTTGTTTTTGTTATGTCTGACATCATTTTGGGACTTAGCCAATTTTTCTAAATGTTTCCATTAATGCCAAAGGGGGAGATTGTTGGAAATATGGTCATTTAGATTTTCTGATGATTATCATTTATGGCAACATATATTCAACATTTCATTTATTCATTTAGAGACAGTAAATTGTCTAAGTATTAGATAGTCTATAGCAACACAGAGTACAAATCTTAAGAGTATAGATGATATACAAAGAGTTAACTTATGTGTAGTTGAGGAAAGTTTTGTGACATCATCATCATGATATGTACTAGTACGTAGGTGTATACAAACTGTATGACACAAGCTATATACTAAGATTAACAGTGTGGGCATTTAACAATACAAAACAAAGCTTGGCAGTAAACATAGTTGTATGGCTTTAGAAATTATTTTGGTTACAAAATAATCACTAAGTTATGTTGAACCAACTATGTGGATATTATCCCATAACTTATTTTATATTATGTCAAGTGTGTGAAGATGTGAAAACTGACAGTGCATGAGTTTTATGATTGTGCAAGGTATAAGTAAAGATCTTATCTTGTGCAGATAATGGGGAAGTTTTATGATTAGATGTGACATGTGAACTATTCTAAGAACTATCTATGAGCCTTATGTGAAGTGAAAAATGATGTAATATTAGAGAAAGCGTGAGTTACAACAACAAAGAAAGTATTGTATGTAAACCTATCTTGTGAAGGAATTGAATTGTATAATTACATGTTAGGGTAGTGGGCTCTTCTTACATACATTGTAACTATTCTACCAACTCCTAATAGGGTTGAGACTTCTAACAAGGACTTGAGACACTAGATGTACTTCATAGACTCCTAATAGGGTCAATATCCTTAACAAGATCCTATTATTTAGTGAATCATCTAGTGGGTATCATCCTCACCAGGATTTTCCCTTGACCAGAGTTTTCCTAGTTAGAAAATAATGGTTTTATGAGTTCTCTATGTGCATGGTTATATTTACTATTCAAAATTGTTGGTTTACTTTCATATGCAATTTTTAAAATAATTAACAATATTTAGTTGTGGGAAAAAGTTTGTAGAGGACTAATTCAACCCCCCCCCCCCCCCCCCCCTATTTCTAACAAAGAGTCATGTAGAAAGAGCATGTCCTTTCCATGAAGGAGTAGGTGGTGGCTTTAGAGAAGAAATATTGTGTAACTACATGGCTTCCTCTAAAGCCTCAAGATGTTTCCAACACCTAGAAACTAGATGTTCTTCCTTTCAACAAAAACTACAAGGACTACTTGTGAACTTCTTAGTCTTGGAGGAAGACTCACTAGACTTGGAAGATTTACCCTTAAGAGTGAATTTCTATGAATCTGATCTAGGAGATGGCTTGGAGGAACTCTCATTATCAACTAAATTTGTTTTGGGCTTCAATTTTAGCTTCAACTTCCCTGTAGATATCTAAGAAACCAATGCTTGGTTCTTTGATCCTATTAGAGATTCCAACTGTGTAAGCTTGGCTTGCTCTCTAGCCAACCGATCACATAACACCTCAAATATGGGCATGGTAAACCTAGGACCTAAAGCATCCATAGTGGAATGGAGGGTAGAAGATAAAATTAAAAATTTTCCTCAAAGCTTTGACAAAATCAAATAAATGTACTCCTTATTAGTATTTACTATCCCACAATTATGTAATAAAGATATTTGTTGTTTAAACTTCATCAAAAAGTCCTCAATGGAGTGAAAAGAATGAGGTACAAGGGATGTAAGCCCTGCCTCAATCTAAAGTATCCTAGACTCATTAACTGTACCAAATAAGCCTTCTAGCTTAGTCCACATATCTCAAGGAGTAGTGCACCCATCAAGATGAAACCGCAAATTGTCAGATACCTACAAAGAAATCAACCCCATGGCCTCATCCATCTTGTTCATGTGCTATATGACCTTAAAGGCCCTTTGTAAATTTGGTTGCATGTCATCTAAAAAAGACCACAATCCTTTTGAATAAAGAAGTCATGTCATCAAGGTTTTCCATGCATGATAGTTATGTGAGGTAAGAAGTGCTAGAAGAGAAGCGATCTTGGCTATTATTTTAGAAGGTGTTTTTTTTAATATAATTTTGGTTTACTAATGTAAATTAAAGAAACAAGAGTAAACAAACAATCCCCACAATGCAAAAATTTGAACCCCAAATGCTAGAAGAAAAAATTATACAATGAGAAGAGTAAAAAAAACATCAAATGAGTATCATGTGTATCTTTGAAAAATTCAAATGATAATAATAGATTATATAGAAAGAGCTCAAATAGACTTTTTATACACTTATTCTAAATTAAAAAATAGAGAAAAATTGAGCAAGTTAAACCCCCCAAAATGCAAGAACAATCATTTGGCTTTGACTGCAAAAATAGGTACCATACTGGAAAAATACACCAGTAAAACATGCACCAATGTGTTTGTCTTAGAATCAGATTTTGATGATATCTCATTTTCCAAAACATGCCTTTGTATGCTCATGATATCACCAAACAACCATGGGTGGTTTAGAAGGCAAAATAAAATAAATAAACACCCTACGGAGCCAAAAATTTAGCCCTCTGGCCCAGCATCGGATCATCCACATACAAAAAGGGGGACTAGTGGCCCATGAGCAATGTGGTGGCGATGATTGTTACTTGTGGTAGAACAACAGTGGAGGGCCGGTGGTTGCTCAGTAGAGGGAAGGTGGCACATTGGAGGGTGGGTGGTTGGTGGCACATTAGCAGCTCTTCAGTGGCTCCACAATGGCATGACATTGAGCACAACTCCCAATGGCGACGTGTTTAATAAAACATGCTACATTTTTTAAAATCATTTTTGTTTGTATCTTATTTTTTAAAATAAAAAATTCATATCAAAATGTGTGCCAAGGGTCATACGACCATGGTATGCAAATATTTTTTGCCTCCCTATCAACTGTGGCCAAAATTGAAGTGCTTTATATGAAAATAGGGGTTTTGATGTCTCCTAAATCCACCCATGAGCCTATTTGGACTCAAAGTGATCTAAATTTTAGAGGCCCCAATATTTCCACTACAGATTCTTGAAAAATACTAGATCTGATCCAAAAAACCCTTGATATCTATCCCTTCCAAAATTATGAACAAGTTGCAGCAAATCCAACTCTAATACCATGTAAGATTTGATGGAAAACAAATCTTATAAGCCCAAGAAACTTGCATGCAAAAAACCTATCACAGAGAAGGAGAGAGGAGAAAAGTATAAGGAATTTTCTTTGACAATAACTAAGATCGAATTATCAACCAAAAAAATGAATGAAAATATACAATTGATCAATCTTTATAGAAGGAGATCATAAAACCTAAAAAGGAAACGCTAAGAAGTAAATGAGAATGCATGTGCACAAAGAGAAATCTTAAGAAGGGAGTAAAGGTAATTTAATAAAATGAAATTAAACTAATCATTTTCTCTTATAATTTATATTATTAATCATGCAAGGATTTCGTGAAATGAATCCTTGTCTTAATTAGTCATTGCTTAGATTGGGAGTTCCATTGGTTGAGAAGATAGAGGGGATATGTTTGGTTTTGGAATTAGTCCCCATCACACACCAACAAGAAGAAATTGATGATCTCAAACAAATATTTTAATGAATCATGTGATTGATAAAAACTTGGAAAGAGAAGTTTTGTTTAAATAAAATTATGACTAGTTTTGGAATGGTGATAGATAAAGGAAATCAAGACAAACTATGTCTAGAAGAAGGCTACTAAAGGAGCATCCTAGGTATAAGAGAAATCTTGTATCACCCTACAAAAAATATTTCATTTTTGTTTCTTGATAAAGGTTGTCTCAGTGTAGATTTGTTGTTTCTGGAGGCTTGCTATTTGGTAAGTCAGTCATAGGAGCTTGGAATATCCTAATTTTAGATGTGGATGTTCATCTTGGATATATAAACCTATTAGTTTAGGCTAAGTTCCATATCATGAGTATTCATGTAGTTATTATGGATTTTTGGTGTGCAATTTTAGTATAAAAACTCCAGTCTTAGTTTTGAAGACCTTAGAGGCCCCAGATGGGCTCTGACATGGGGTCAACAAGAGCTTACATAGGTCTTTCCCTATAGATCAGAAGTGGATTTTGAAAAGGGGTTATAATAGCCAATTAGAGCAACGGTTTGAAAATTATGGCCTTTTGAAGTTGAGCTGACCAGAATTTCCAAAAATAAGTGTCAAAGGTGTATCAAGCCAACTTTATATGTAAGCTTAAAGTTAGTCAGTCTTAAGGGTTAGGGTTTGATGTCTAGAAACTTCTTGGGTGGTGTAAAAAATGCCTACATAAGGAATGCTCGTACATTGTCTAGGACAACTTTGGATGATAGTTGGTAGCTTTATTTTGCAAATTATTGTAAGGAAGGCACCCATGTGGGTTTGCATATTGTATTTCAAAATTATATAATTCTACATTTGTGTTGATAATAAGAATCCCATATTTTTTCTCACCAACTACTAATATTTCTTTGTTTCTGTTATGTATTTGTGTTATTAAGACAAACACCCTTCATCAAAGGCATGGGGAATAAAAAGATTTAGTGCTAGAAGGAATCATAGACAATAAATAATACAAAATTTAGGGAGGCATTGAATCCCATGATCTATCATGGTGTGGTTCATATGATGGAAGAGGAAATCATTGAGTATTCCTTGATCTTTTGATATTGGACTAATCATAATGGATGCTTACGAAGGAGATGAATAAGCCCTTAGAAGAAAAGAATTTCAACAAATTGAAGAATAGAATTTTTGTGGCCAAGGGTTGAGTAAGGGCACCACCATGATATGCCATGAAAAGTTGTTTCTCCCAATCTCGGTCTCCATTCTTGAGCTATTCTTGATCTAGAGCATAAAAGCAAGCGTAAAATTGAAAATTGGATATGATTTGCAATTGTCTTTAATATGTTGATTGGCATGTAGGATGGCTTATTTTATATTCAATATTGTGTCTAATACATGGATTAGATGTATATGATAGGAATTAAGGGGTCTTAAATAATTTGTTAATGAATAAACCTTGACTTATTTTAATCAATTATATTTCCTCTATTTTTTCCTTACAATCAATTGAGCCAATCTAAGCACTTCAAAATCCATTACACTTATATGATAATTCAAAATATTCAAATGGACATAATATGTGAGTTGATTCTATCATTTCTTATAACATAAATTGTATTCTATATTTTTATCTATTCATTTCTTATCTACACAAATTTAGATTATTTGAATTCAAAATGCATACTCTATTTTGTTGGCATTGCTTTCTAGGAAGCATTTCTACTTGTATTGGTGACAATTCAAATGATTAAATGGATGAATAATTTGATTATATTATAGTCTTTTTTTTATTCATCAAATTTAAAAGCCCTTGAACTTTTCTTTTGATGAATTTTCATGATCTTCTCCATAATCTCACTCTTTGATTTTTAAAAGATACAAATTGAATAAAAATCTCTAAAAGATTTACATGAAAGTATTTTAATTGAGTTTTAATGAAGTAATCCACTAATATCACTCTTTGATTTTATAAGATGTAAATTAAATAAAAATATCTAAAAGATTTACATGAAAATATTTTAAATAATTGAAATTTTTGTATGTACAACCCTCTTTTGTCTCATATAGATCAATCCATATATTATGAATAATTACTTATTAATCACATTATAAAAATCAATTGGATAACTTCACATAAGAATTAGATAAGCAATACATATATATCACATCATAACCATGAATGATATAAAATTTCAAGTAAGATTTAAACAACCAATGCATATACATCATGTAATACAAGTTGACTGTATGAATTTTCACTTAAGAATTAATCAAGTAAAACTTATATGTCACACCATACAAAAAAAAAAATACAAGTTAGAAATTAGGGGAGATGACCCAATAGCCACCCAGGCTAACTTTGAGCACCTAGAACTCCTAATTCATAAGTAGTGCACATATGTATGTGACTAAAGAGCTTAAAGTTGACCTTTTAGCTTTTCTACATTTACAGAGCTCTCTATACTACTCGTAGAGTGCAAGGTAGTCCAAAAGTACCATTTTAAAATGTTCACCTAGAACCTGTTATGCTCAACCCCAATGGTTGCTCACCCAAAAAGGAATATTTTTTGCACAAATAGACCAATCAAAAATAAAGAAAGCTAAAAAATGATCAATTATTAGTACATGCGTGATCCACTATTAGTACATGTGCTATCATTTTTGGACCTTTTTATGAGAAGTAATTGGTAGAGGTGTATAATGATAGGACATAAGGGTCATTTCTCTTCCTCTAAAGAAACAATAACCATAGAAAACATAACTTTTACATGAAATAAATAATTTACAGTAGATACATGTTGATCCATACATTATAGACAATTGTATCCTAATCTAAATTTTGATGAATGCACCAACTTTTATATAAAATAAAATAAGAGCTCTTTGGGAGCTATAGTCCCTACATTTTGGAAAAGAGACTAGTATGTTTTGTTTTGGAGTTCTAGAGGCATGCAAGTTGAAATTTGTGCTAGAGAAAAATGTGATCCATTTTACGAGGCAATGAAAATAGCTAATGAAACTTTAGCTTAAATTGAAAACTGATGTCAATTTTCTTTATAATTTTAAAAATAATGTTTTAAGATTAGCAAAGTTTAAAATTAATAGATTAATAGAACTTAAATTTTTAATATATTAAAAAATTATTTAGATATTAAATTCTTAAATCTTGTATGGAATATATAAATGATTCTTATTGTTGAAAATTTTGAAAAGAATTATTTAAATATTAAATTTCTTAAATTTTATTATAATAGTTAAAAATTTAAAGGTATTATTCAAGGATAATGTTAAGAAACCCCCTTTTAGAAAAAAGTATAAACTTTGGCGAATCAAATATTAGTTCAAGGGAAAAAGGGAAAAACTTTAATTTCTATTGGTGAATTTTTATTTTATAGTAGCAAAAAAATTATTTTTATTGGCAATTTTTTTCCAATTGTATGAAAATTCTATAAAATCCTAGTGAATCTTTCATTATTGATGAAAATCACAGATATAAGTATACATATCTAGAAACTATGATTTTATTATTAGTATTATTATTATATGGATCCTAATTAATTATCAAACTTTAAGGTTAAATTTAGTCCACTTTTTTTTTTATAGTTCCCCTCCAAATTATTGATATCACTAAGGGACAATACCCTTATTATTTATAGTCATTGGATGATCCTAAATTCATGGCCTATATCTTATTTCAAGCCAGACTTTTAAAAGGATACCAAATTTTAAAGAAAGTCCCCAAAATAAAGATACGAATCCACAAGCAAATTTTGGACAAAAGTGATAAATGATAAAAAGTTTCATAAAAAGTCTTTGAAATAGAGACACATGTTGAATCTATAGACTTAATCTTTAAGCTAACTTGAAATTTTACCAAATATTGGCAAATATGACCATTGATTAAGACAATCCTTGGAAATTGTAGCCGAATATATTTAATTTACCACATAGAAAAATTAGATTCTATTGGTGAAGTCATCACTAAAGTACAAATACTTATGTAATATTATTAGCGATTGGCCTAACCATGAGACCCAATTTTGGTAAAGTATAGGTGACATGAACATCCCAAAAGTGCAAAAAAAAAGCCAATTTTGGGGTCCTTGATGAGTGAGATTAGCCAATTGGTGAATATTAGCCACCAAAGTTATCATTGGTATTATTTTATTACTATTGTTCAGGAATGAACATAGATAGGTAAAATAGTTAAGAGTTTAACATAAAATTGTAACTTGAAAAAAATTGTAAACTTTATACCAGAATTCTTTTACATATTGCTTTCTAACTTATAACTCTAATTTTTTATTGAATATATGAATTATAGTTATTGTTGAATTATATTTTCATGGTGTACATGAATTATTCTTATTGTTGAATATTTTGAAAAATAATTATTTAGATATTAAATTTTATTATAATAGTTTAAAATTTAAAATTATTAATTTATCACTATTGTTCATGATTCAATAGATTGTAAAAAAAGTTATTATTTTTATTTTATATAAATTAATGATTTCTTTTAGTTTTTTTATTGACATGATTAGATTGAAAGTTCATGTAATTTTCAAGTGCATCATAATATGTTATAAATACTTAGATACATTATGCAGAATATTTTGTGAATATTTCATACCAAATGATTATTTATCACAATGAAAAATCTCAAAAATGATTCATATATAAGTAAAAATTTAGAAAAGGTTCACACACACATACATATACATATGTATACCTATGCATATACATATACATATATGTATATGTATATTTATATGTATGTATACACATATACACACACATAATTTAGAGATTTATTCAAATATAAGAAGAAAAAATAGAAAAAAGATTGTTTCTTCAATCTAAATGAAAATAATGATTTTGATTTGATTAGAACATTTAATCTAAGATTAAATTATGTCATATATGATGGGAAGTAATTATTTGGCTAACAAAATTAATGTGAAAAATGCATTGTCATTTGTTTAGTTATTTTTCTACTCAAAGTAAAATATCCCAAACATTATAGGTTTAGATTTTTCTAATTTAATAGAGAAAAATGAAAATATAAGTTGCATAGATCAAATCTCATTAATAAAGTTGGTTGTGTGCACAAATCAAAGTATCTAATTCCTATTTTTCTTCTCATTATGCAAATGCCATGTTATCATACTATACTGCAAAAACTAGAAATCATTTTCAAAATAGTTGATGAGACCAGTCTGAAGAAGAAATTCAAGATGACACATTTTAAGCAAAAAAACACTGTGCACTAAAAATACCTGGCTGAAAATAGGCCATTTCAAGGGATAAATATTTATGGTATATGCAAAGGGTTGAGCAACCGAATTTGGTTGGATGATGGAGATAAAAGAAATCTAAATGTTTATTTACTCATCGAATAAAGAGTTGTTTTGTAAATATACATTCTTTTGAGATATAGAACTAAAAATCTATAGAGATATTTGCCTTCTACAAGGTGAAGCCAAAAGAGGATACAATAGTCCATTTCCCAAAACTTTTTGTGTCCATCCTATGATAGAGAATAGGAAAAAAAATTCAAACATAATAAATTATTTTTTTATCTACCTATAATATTGGTACTGCAACCATATTTATTGCACCTCTTTCCCCAACAACTTCCTTCTTCTACATGTTTGACATGGTACAAATGAACTTTAATTCTCAACAACTCTACTGACAGCTAAAATAGCCTTGGCCAATGAATTTTTTTGAATTAGTATATAGTATTTAGATTTTTTTTATCTTGCCTCTCAAACTTTACAATATGATCGATGGTTAGTAGGGAAAAATAAATTGGGGGTGGGGCATTAAAAAAAAAATAGTTCCATGCCTTTTGAAAGGTAGGTGCTAAAAATAACAAGGGCTATGGCTAAGCTACAGTCTTGCTGTAGTGCATACCCCTAGTTTATTTTTCAATTATTATTGTCAAATTCTTTTAGGCCAACTTTATGATTATGTTTGATGATTAATGGTATTTGTTTTCCAAATTGTTGGATATTGTTTCTTGATCAATTGATTATATGATGAGATTACTTGGTACTAGTTATTTCATGTATGTGTGATTATTCCTTGATGATAATGATTATTTATAGTTATTTAAATTATTTCATGATGTTAGTTAGATGGATTATTTATACATGCTTTCTATGAATACTTACCCTATACTTGCATGTGTATAGTGTACCTATTTGTTTTATTTTATGTATGATGTTTCTGATATGGTCAAGGGAGGGAATCATAGTCACCTGCTAGTCGAGATCTACACAATGCACCACTTCCTGACATTGCCTGTTTAGTTTAAAATATATATGTATGTACATGCATGAATTTTATATAGATTGTAGGTATCGAGTTTTGACATCCCTAAATTGCCAAGATGAACATACCCTATCACAATATCTCAATGGAAAGAGAAGGGAGATAACTCTTGAGTCTGAATCCTATTCCTAAGCCATTTGTCCTATAAAGTAGGACAAGTACCCGAGTCGCTTACCCTTCCAAAATTTTCAAGTGACATAAATTCATGATTATAACCCTTGAGTGTCATCTAGTTGTCTATATTTTATCATGGGTTTTCATTTCCATCTTGTAGGTCTGTGATTATTTTCTATTATAATTTAATCAAATTAAAAAGATTACAAATGATTTAATTAAATGGGAATTTTATTAAGAAAATTCAATATTTAATTATATTTAATTAATTTTGAGAAATTAATTAAATAAAAGAATTAAATTTAAAGATTGAGTTAAAGTCTAATTTTGGGCATAATAATGTTTATTTAATTTAATAATAATATATTTAGGAGTTCATTTTTAAATAAATGCTAAATATTATTATGACTTAAGTTAATAAATATTTTTATCAAAAACACCACAAAAATCAATTAAAGAGAGAAAACTAATTAATTTAATAAAGATATTTTAAATTGCAAAAAGTGTGCATGAAAATGTAAATGATAATAAAATATTAAAAGAATTGATCAGTGAGTTCCCTAGCATGATTGCACAATCAGAGCCCCAAATTAGGGGAGAACCCTTTATCAAAGATCTAGAGCTCATTTTGCAAGGGACTGAGATTTGGAGAAGCAATTTTCAGAGAAGGGAGTTTTCAGAAGAAAGGGGTTTTCTTGTGTTCTTCATGGGATTGTGTGTTAGCATCAAATTCAGGTAGAATCTTGTGATTAATTTACGCAATAACATTTTCTTCTTTTCAATCTTCTATCTGTTTCAGATTTGGATAGATCCATTCTCGGATATTTGTAGATTTTTTTGATTCCATTGATGAAACCTTGTTGTGAATCTTAATTTATCTTTGTATCAAAGTTATCTATGTTTGAGGAATGGAGTTTTTGAAACCCTCATTTGTTTAAATTTTAAACAGATGGGTTTTGGATTAAAAATTGAATTCTAGAATGTAATTTTGTATGCCTTTTCTGGGTTTCCCTATTAGAGTATTTGATCACAATTTTTATATTAAAAAAATGAATGGGATGGGGTGTTTGTTTTGTTGTTAGTTATACACACACACACACACACACACACACACACACACATTGATGGGCAAGGCCACCAACTCCCCACCCACATTTCTTCTCTTCCTCCCTCTTTCTCTTTCCCTTTCGGTGGAAATTTTTGTTGGAATTACAAATGGGAAACATATACCTCTTGGGGGGGGGGGGGGGGCGGGGGGGGGTGGTGTGAATCAGAAGTTCAAACTTCAGCACTTAAAACCCTTTTTACCATTCATTAGATGCATGTAATAAAATGAAATGAAATGTAAAGCAAATGCATCAAAAAATATAAGCATACACACATTTGACACCTTATATGATTACCCACAAACCCTCCAAATAAGAAGGTAAAATTGCAGTGGGGATGACACCCATAATTCTTCACTATTGTAGTAATAAAGTGTCACCTGTTAAGGTTACAATAAGTTGACCATAAAACATGATCTACCCTATGAAAGGCTTGCCCTATTAAAGGCTTACAAGAGACTATTAAATATCACCCTATTAGAAGTGTGCCTCACTAAAGGACTTTAGAACATTCACTTGGAATGTCACCCTGTTAAAGATTTTACAATGACTGTTAAGTCAACTTTAGTCCAGAGGATTTCACTTTGTTTATACAATTGTTATAAAATAACAATAGAATGTTTAATCTGATTACTTACAACTTTAACTTGCTGATTTTAGATCACCATTCTATCCATCTTAATCCTTTCTGATTTGTTTCTTTGATCCCTTGTTCTGCTAACTAATTTTTACAATTATTTCACTTTGATAAGTCACCTTGAATGCTTTCTGATCAATTCACCCATTTTCTTCCTTCTACTCTTCACTCGTATGCATACATACATACGTTGAATCATGGGGCTTCGTCTTCCTTATAAATACTTTGGTGGCTTAGGGTTAGGTATGAATCTATGGATGAGATTCATTCTTTTTTTGCTTAATCCCTTCCAATTTTTTGATTGGTTGCATGTTGATTGCATAGGGAATCCAAATAGATTCGTCCTTATCTTCAAAACTTCAAGATTTATCCATAAGTTAGCATAAAAATAGTTTACATAGTTTTTTGTGCCATCACAAACAACTAGATCTAATCTGTGTTACTGGACACTTGATAATACTAATGCTTAGCACATGTTGTAGTTTTGTTTCTAGCTTGACAGCTAAATTTCTCGGCATCAACTACTTGCTCAGCACTTGAATCACTTGGCATGGTCTATTTTCTTAGCACTTGAGTGACTTAGCACATGAGTGACTCAACACTCTTTTCAACTCAGCATCTATACATATTATACTTGGCATGTATTACTAGCTCGACATGAACTTAGTAAATATCTTAAGTATTTTGACACTCAATTGTCAAAACCAATCTGAGATCAATAGTCTCCCCCTCGAACATGAGTGTCAAAAAAACTTAACACTATAATAGATTTAATCTTCTCGAGTATAATACATTCACAGCTTGGCATATACACAAAATTTCAAAAAAAAAAATCAAAATTCTATACTAGACTTATATACCTCAAAATTTTGTAACTCCCCCTAAGTTAATGTGCTTGTTCTGTATCCAAAATCTGTTCTCCATACATTTGACATTTTCTAATACTCTTTGGCTTCAAAAATACTGATAGATACTCTTTATTTGATATAAACTCTGGTTGTGCTCTTTTCTTGTTTGCTACCTCTTATTGTGTGCTCTCCCCTTTCAAGTTATCTCCCTCTTACTCTTTATCTCCCCCTATTTGACACTTATGTCAAAGGATCTATACATTGATGGTATATTTGTCCAAAAAAATTCTTGTGGACTTCCATTATAATCTTCAAAGCAACATCCCAGTTGTCTAATGCAACATCTAATGATTTTATTTGGATGGGTAACTCTGCTGCAAGTTGAATGAGTCCATCTAATGTTGAAAGATTTGGATCTTTCTTCATCAATGTCTCTACATATCCCAATTCCTTGTGGAGTATCTACATATAAGGGGTAGGGGAGGCATGAATTTTAGTCAACTTGGCTCTTATATTTCCCTCTTCTACTGTTAACACAACTAGCTGACTTTGTGTTTGAAGGAATGAATGGAATGCTTCTCACTTTGAGCTAGATTCTTAGGTAATTGCATATCTGATAGTCTCAAATTGTTCTCCAAACTCAAAATTTTATGGTCTGTTTCTTGTGTGAAGAGTGTGGGATCACACAATTTTGTGCATAATGAGAATATGTTCTCAAGTACCTTCTTCACTTCCTCAATTTTTGTGGCCAATTTAACTTGTGAGAGTACTATATCACCTGATATTTTCTCATTGACTTTCCCTTGGAGTTTCCTTTTAGACCATTCCATTCATTTGGCATTGGCTTCCTGGTCTTCATTATTCACCTGTTCCATAATTTTTGATAATTTTTCTAATATTGTCTTAGATTCATCAGGTGTTTGCAAGCTAAAATCATCTAAATAGATGCCTTTGATATCTTGTAATGCTTGCCTTTGTTTGTACTCCTTTCTAAGTATTTCTTGTTGCTTCTTCCTTTCTAAGGCTTCTTGCATTATGCCTATTTTCTCTAGTGTCATGGTTTCATAGTCATATTTTGGTATCACAATTTCTTCATCTATAATTGCATCTCCATAGTGAAATACCTTGGTAACCTTGGCTGAGCTAGATTCTAGTGCTAATATTTGTAGTGGTATTGCATCAGTTCTCGGTCTCTAAAGGAATTTTTTTGGAGTGCCAGATGTTGGTAAATTTACCAATTTTTGTATGGCTACTTGCTCCTCTTTTGGAATGTCCTTTTCTTTAGTTCTGCCTTGATCAATCATTAATATGTAACATGCTCCTTGTGTTTGTGTTTTAGGTACAACCACTCTGTATGTCCTATTTGTGCTTCTATAGCCTTTTCTTCTTGAGTAGTATGAGTTTGATGTTCAACCATGTCAACTTTTATAGTAGTGTCAACCTTTGCAGATGTATCATCTAATGTTTGCACTAGAAGTTGAGCACTAGTAGCTAGAGGGATTACAGAAGGTAGTTCTTATGTATTCACCTTGTCCCATGTTATATTAGCAACTTCTTTCTGAAGCTCTTCAACACTAACCAATACAGGATTTTCACATAATCTGGCTTGTAGTGTGGATTGGTCAAGGGTTTTCTTTAGATCCTTTGCAGTTAATGGGTTGATGTTCTGAGGTGAATGTTAGAAACATCATTTACTATTATGGTTTTTGTAGTGTGCTTGGATCATGTGGAGGGCTCATGGCTAGAATTTGTGTGTCTTCCACACTCTATTCTTCTTGTTGCTTTTCAGTTGTGGCCATTTCTTCTTTCTTCTTTTATGTCTCCTCCACATTGGTATCTTCTTTTTCTTTTTTTGTCTCCTCTTCCTTTTCTTCCTCTCCTTCTCCATCATTTCTTCCCTCAAAGGGATCCTCTTCTCCTACTTTGATAGTTGTTAACCCATATATCAATTTTCACATTTGAGTGGATTTCTTTACAACATCTTTAATGTTGTTTTGAAGTATGTTGAATGCCCTGTATTTGGGTGCAAATCTGCTACCATACTTCTTATTTTCCTTGATAATTTTCCCTTTGTTAGGTTAGGCATCACTTGGGCTAGGGTTGATTCCCTTTTTTGATTTTCAAGGTTTAAGCAATAATGCCACTTATTTTCTACAAGGTTGTATAGCTCCTTGGGCATTGTGTTATCTAATTCAAGTGGAGTATTCTTGAATTTAGACATCATGGCATACACTAACTCTTCTACCTTGTTTTGATCTTCTCTAGAAAGTTTTCCAAAATAAATGTTCTTTAATCCTATCATATCTGGATTATCTTTAATATTATCACAAATATTATCAAGATCAAATTTTGGTGCATGACTTACCACCCTAAACTGACTTGTATTTTCTAACTTAGTCTTTTGATCATCTATTTCAAGCTGTGCAACATACTTTCTCCTTTGTTTCTTCTAGATGGGCCCTTCTATTCAATTGTGTTTGTTTTCTCCTTTTCCTAGTCTTTGGCCTTTTGAATAGTGGCTCTTATGCTTGCCCTTGTTGATAGGGTGGTTGTCTTTGTTGTGTTTGGCTTGGTAGCCTTCTTTGCCTTTGGTTTGACTACAGGTTGTGCCTTAGCCTTCCTCTTTTTAGGTCCTAGCTTTACTAGTGCTTCCTTGGCTTCTTCTTCCTCTACACCTTCTTCTTTTTGGTCTTCACTCATGCCTTGGGTTAAAGCTAAAGATTCTTGACCTTGCAACTCTTCTTCTTCTTCTTCTTCTTCTTCATCACTTACACCTTCTCCAAACTTGGCCTTCAGTTTCTTTACCATTTTGTCTTTTTTTTTTTAAGTAGATGTTGTCTTCAATTCAATCTCAACTTTTGACTTCACAACTTTGTAATTTCCAAATATCTTGGAACTTTTGTCAATTTCTTCAGCAAGGAGTGCAGTGATGGTAGCTGAGGCTTCATCAACATTTATTTCATGGCCTAGGGGCCTTAGCCATCTAAGCCTAGGTACTGCAGCCTAGATGTAAGTGTAATCAATATCAACAAGGAAAAAAATTGTCATTGTAGTATTGCTCAACTAGGGAAATAGGAATCCTTAACCTCTGCTTCATAGATTTCTTAAAGTCTTCAAAATAGCTTGTCATAATTGACTAAAAATTGTCTCCTATTTGCTCAATATATTCATTAATTTGAACATCAACTAACCTATTTGTCTTCCATCCTACTTTGCCAAAATATGGAAACTCATTTTGTACATAGAAAAATATACATACAAGTATTGATCCAAATGTGCATTGAGCACTCTTTGACCTTCTAATAGCTCCAAGATTCTAATTTAGCTATTGAAGTTGAAGTTCAACAAGATCATAAGTATGATCCTTCTTTTCAATCTTATATCCAACATCCACTGCTATACAGGGCACACTGTTTAACCTGCTTGATTGATAGAATTTGTGTGCTATGACCTTATTGCAAAATCAAGAAGTGGATTTGTAATAGTGCCAATGGTCATTCCACAATTTTTCCACTTAGCACCTATGTTTTTCTCTATTGCCTCTTTGGAGTCATGTCTTAATGTCTTGGGTTGATCTAGGGTTCGATAACTAGTGACCCTATAGAAAATTCTCTTTTAAATTTTAATGGGACTATCTTCTAACTATAGACATCCATCACATGTTCTACTCAGAACTATTTTAGTCCATTCTGTTTTAAAAACCGTGGGAAAATCTAGGGCACATATCAAACCCTTTCTCTCTATGATCTTGAATCCCTCCTTTAGGGCTTCATTTTCACATAGTTTTTCATAAGCCTATCTTATTTCCATGTCTCCAATGGCTCCTACTTTGTCATTATAGCATTTTCTTACATCTTGAACCATTATTACCTTAGGCGAGATCATGGATAATGCTCCATCTGGGTCATTTTTATAGGAAACTTTTGGTATAGCCTTGAAATTAGGTTATTTGACCTCATTGCTGACTAATTGAACATCAAACGCCTCTTTCTCTTTTACAGTTCTTGAACTAGAAGCCATTCTGTAAAACTAGGATTTAACAAGTATAAAACTATGTAGCTCGACAGGTGAAGAATACCTTTAAAATTGATTAACTAGTGCTTGATCTTTGCTATGATCTATGAAAATGCTTCGAACTAGTTCATAAGTCACTTCTTTTCTTTTTTTGCTCTTGCTTGAGTTTGAAATGACAAAAAATGGGTGAAAATTAACCATACGCTCTTCAAAACTCTACAACTAATGCTTAGTTGTGTATAGTTGTAAAAATTTGCTTTAATGTGATTTTTGTTTCACTTAGCATCTGTTGATTTTACCTCCACTTAGCAACTATTGTTGACTCGGCTCCAACTGACTTTGGTTGACAGCTTGGCACTAACTAGTATCTTACTTAGCATACATAGAAGACTTTTCATACTTGGCAACAACATGAAAACTTGAAGATTTAACCTTGGACTTTCCTCATTATCTTGCATCTTTATTCATGCTAATCTATCCTTTTTAGTACTAATACTTCTTAGAATTGATGTATGATAAAACATTTTAAATATCAGTCCCACATACCTCCTTTTTCTTAATTTGATGAGATGTGACCACTTGACCCATTAGATGAAGTGATCCCTTTTCCATTTGATGTACTTCCAGCATATTTCTTCTTCCATGTCTTATTCATCTCATTCCTGATGTACTCAACATCTGCCTTGCCTTTACCTTTGTCAAATTTAGAACTTGGTGCTTTGGACCTAGTTGGGCAATGTTTGGTGATGTGGCCAATCTTATGACAGCTAAAACATGTGGTTTGACTCAACCATCTCTTGTAGTTACCAGTGAAGTGTTTTCTAATGCAATTCTCAGGGATATGTTCATATTCCTAACAATAGTGATAGCTATATCTTGTAATGTAATCCTTGTTATAAGAGTTTTCATAGCTTCTTACCTTTGTTGGCTTCCTTGATGACCATGTGGACTTGGATCTACATTCAAAGGCTTTGTGTCCATACATCTGATAATTGTAGTAGTTTCCTTCAAATTTTGGTGCATTCATGGTTCTGGTTGTACATTCATGTGCCTGATGAACTTGTTTATTGCACTTGTGACAATGAGTCATGTTCTTTGGCTTAGCTTTATGACTTGCATTCTTGCTTCTGCAAACATTAGTTGCATGTCCTTTCTTACCACAATGATTTGGAGTTCTTACCTTTATTTTCCTTTCCTTAGTAGCTTTGTATGATTCTCATTCTCCAATGCTTATATAGCCCAATCCTGATGTATCTCCACTAGATCTAGGGGATTTTAGTAGTTGCTCAAAGTACTTGATGGCTTCATTTGGCTTGTTGAAAATTTCATCAAATTCCTTTTCTCTTTTTAGATCATTCTTTAGTTGTTCATTCTGCAACTTTAGTGTGGTAATTTCAATGTCCTTGACATTTAACTCATGATGAGCATTCATCATTTGGCTTAAGGTGTTCAATTGTATGTTTGAGATCCTGGATAGCTCTGCTGACTTTTCCTCTAATCTATTTACCAAAATTATTTTTTCATCTTCAATGATGGCCTTGTCTTCTATAGCTTTCTTCTTTTTTTTAGTCATCTCACACAACATATAGCTTGTGATTCTTGTTCCAACTTGAGATTTTTGATCTCTTTAGCTTGTGCTCTATTTTTTTCCATCAAATCTACAATTGTTGCATCAAATTCACTAGAGTTACCATCTGCAGATAGTTTTGTGGTGTCAATCTCTTTGTATTGTGTGTCATTTTTTACTATAGCAATTTCTTCCCTTCTTTTCAAGGAACTCTTCAAAGCATCTTTGGCTTCATTTAGTTGATGTAGAATGAGATGTATCTCAATCTCTTGGTTTTCAATGGTCTTTCCCAACTTGTAGACTTCCATTTCAAGATCTTTTCTCCAAGCTATAAAGCTTCTCCTCCTGAGAACTCAACTCTGATACCAATTGTTGGAATTACAAATGGGAAACATATACTTCTGTGGGGGGTGGGGGTGTGAATCAGAAGTTCTGGGGGGGGTAAATCATAAGCTCAAACTTCAACACTTAAAACCCTTTTTACCATTCATTAGATGCATGTAATAAACTAAAATGAAATGTAAAGAAAATGTATCAAAACATATAAGAATACACACATTTGACACCTTATATGATTACCCAAAAACCCTCCAAATGAGAAAGTAAAATTAGGGTGGGTATGACACCCACAATTCTTCACTACTGCAACAATAAAGTCTCACCTATTAAGGTTACAATAAGTTGACCATAAAATATTATCTTCCCTATTAAAGGTTTAGAAGAGACTATTAAATCTCACCATTGTAAAAGGATTTTAACACCCTATTAGAAGTGTGCCTAGTTAAAGGACTTCAGAAAATTCACTTGGAATGTCACCCTATTAAAGGATTTTACAATGATTGTTAATTCAACCTTAGTCCAAAGGATTTCACTCTATTGATACAATTGTTAGAAAGTAATAGTAGAATGCTTGATTTGATGATTTGCAATTTTGACTTGTTGATTTTAGATCACCATTCTATCCATCTTAATTCTTTCTAAATTGATTTTCCAATGTTGGTTCTTTGATCCTCTGTTTTTGCTAACTAATTTTGCAATTCTTCCACTTTGCTAAGTCACCTTGAATGCTTTCTAATAAATTCACCCCTTTTCTTCCGTCTACTCTTCGCTCGCATGCATACATACATACATTGAATCATGGGGCTTCTTCTTCCTTATAAAGACTTTGGTGGCTTAGAGTTAGGTATGAATCTACGACTAAGATTCATTCATTTTGTCACTTAATCCCTTCCAATTTTTTGATTGGTTGCATGTTGATTGCATAGGGAATCCAAATAGATCTGTCCTTATCTTCAAAACTCTGAGATTTATCCATAAGTCGGCATAAAAATGGTTTACATAGTTGTCTGTGCCATCACAAACAACTAAATCTAATCTGTGTTACTCGACACTTGATAATACTGATGCTTGGCACATATTATAGTTCTTAGGGATAACTTTAAGAAACTCCCCTTTGGAAAATGTATAAAATATTGGTGAATCAAACATTAGTTCAAGGGAAAACTATTAATTTCTATTGGTGAATCAATTTTTTTGAGTAGGAAAAAAATTTAATTTTATTGGCAATTTTTTTTCAACTGAATGAAAATTCTATAAAATGTTGGTGAATCTTTCATTATTGATGAAAATCATGGACAAAAGTACATAGTTGTAGAAACCATGATTTTATTATTATTATTATTATTATATGGATCCTAATTGAGTATCAATTTTAAAGGTTAAATTTATTCCAGTTTTATTATTATAGTTTCCATCCAAATTAGTGAATGGTGGTATGGAGGAAACATCCTTATTATTTATGATCCTTGGAGGATCCTAAATCAATGGCCTAAATCCAATTTCAGGACAAACTTTTAAAAGGATACCAAGTTTTAAAGAAAGTCCCAAAAGTAAAGGCACATGTTGCCAATCAAATATATTTTGGGCCAAAGTGAGAAAGGATAAGAAGTTTCATGGAAAGTCTCTAGAATAGAAACTCTTGTCAAATTTTCATACTTAACATGTAACCTAGCTTCAATTTTTACCAAATATTTGCTAATATGACATTGATTAAGATAAGAATTAGAAATTTTAGGCAAGTATATATAATTTACCATGTGGAAAAAATAGATTGCACTAGCGAAGTCATCACTAAATTACAAATACTTTTGTATTGTTATTGGCAATTAGCCTAGGCATGGAACCTAATTTTCATAAACTGCAGGCGACATGGCCACCCTAAAAGTGTAGAAAAATTAGCCAAATTTGAGGTCCCTGATGAATGAGATTAGCCAATTAGAGAATATTAGCCACTAAAGTTATCCTTGGTAGTTTTGTTTCTAGTTGAGCACCTAAATTTCTTAGCATCAACTACTTGCTCAACACTTGAATCACTCGGAATGGTCTATCTACTTGGCACTTGAGTGACTCGACACATGAGTGACTTGGCACTCATTTCAACTTGGCATCTACACATATTATACTTGGCATGTATTACTAGCTCGACATGAACTTAGTAAATATCTTAAGTGTGTTGACACTCAATTGTCAAAACCAATCTGAGATCAACAGTTTTGGCTGCAACTGCTCGCACCATGTGCTACGATAGTAGCAATAGTATGAAGTACTATACTACTGTTGCAGCTACAGACTGTTGTGGTTGCAGACTACTGCAAAAAAAACCTTTAAGGGCCAGTGGGTGGGCCTTAAAATGCTTTTTTTTTAAATTATTGTTATTTGTTTTTTAGTTTTTTATTATTATTAAATTTAAAATTTTAAAATTTAATAAGTTTTCAAATTATATTATTAAATAAAAAACTTTATTAAATATATTTTTATTTTAATAAAGATTTTTAAATTAGTTTAATGTTAAATTAAATTTAATAAACAATTATATTTATTAAATATTTTAATTAAAGTTTCAAATTATTATGGTTAATTTAACTAATATTATTATTAATTTATTTATTTATTATTGGGTATTAATTGGTAATTTTTAAATGAAATTGTTTTTTATAAGGCAATGAATGGGTTTATTAGTAAACTTGTATTGTTTTATTAATAATTTGTTAGTTATTATCTAATTATTATTATTTGATTATTTAATAATTATTATTTAATTTTTTCTTAGAGTCTTAATCAAGACATTGATTTTTGTGAGATAATGGTAGTTGTGCATTCAATTTTTAAAAGGAAAATGGTTTCAATTATAGAGGGAATTTATAAATCTTTCTAAATCAAAAACTTAGAAACAACAACATGAACCTTATTATTAAATCAAACTATGTATTTTCAAAACCAAACAGAACTACGAAACTACACTATCTGTTGTATGTTTACTCCTATGTTGGGTTTCAAATTGACTTAGATTGTACCAAATCAGGATGTTACTAGATGTTTAGGAGTCTTTTTTGTGATGTCATGATGGTGTTTTTGTATCTGATCCTTTATACTCAACCTTGGTGATATGTCATGTGTTTCTATGGTGAGTTTGATCTATTGGTAGTTATTACTTTCCAGTGTTCTTATGTGGAACTGAGGTGAATGGTGTGTCTTTTCTAATATTACCTTTGAGGCTTCTATCAATTATTTTTGGATGCATTTTAGTTGTTTGTAAAGGACGAAGGTGTTATTATGAATTGTCTTTTGATGCTTTCCAGTCACTTGTATAGGGCTAAGGTGAAAAATGTGATTCTTTACTTTGTACTTTTATGAGCCTAGAGTAGGTAATATGTATGTAATGTTGGGAAGTGGCTTGTAATGGAGGTCAAAGCCCTAAAGTGGTTGTGTGAGTAACCCATTGTAAGTTGTGTAATAAGTGATAAGATTACATTAAACAAGGGTAAAATAAATTAATAAGAGTCTTTGTCTTTCCTTGCCCATGCCTTGAGTGCTAGTACAGACTAGGATGGGAGTAGAGAGGATGCTTGGTTGTGACCTTGCTTCATTAGTATGTGTTGTTAGTACAAAAGGATACTAGTGCCGCATAGAGTCACTAGGTGGCTAAAGTATTAAAAGACTAGTCAAGTAACCTTAGAGTTGGCTCATGTGATGACACTTGCCCACTTGCATAATAGATACCCTATGTGACTTTGTTTGCCTTTGGGTTTAGATGTCACATGTGTCTTGGTACCTTGAGTTAGATTGCTTTTAGGTTTTCCTTGACCTAATTATTACTTTTGACGTTTGGGATTGTTATCATGTTTGGGACTTGAGACTGGGTATACGCACCAAGTTGTGGTGCCAAAAAGGTGACAACTCTTTTTTCTTTTTCTATTTTGAAAAGCACATACATGCTATAGCACGTACACACTTTTAAAAAAGTGAATTTTTATAGATGGGTTGCATACCTGCAGCCCATCATTTTCATCTCAGTTTTTTTGCATTCCTACACTAGTAGCGCATACATAGGTTGAAGCAACGAAGGTTTTCACCAGCCCACTTGCCAATATGCCTCCTTGCTGGCAAAATTTGAGATCAAAAGCATGCTGACGTCGATGTTGTATGTGATCTAAACTTTATTTTGCATTGTTTCATATGTTTTTCATATTGTTTTGTAGGTTTTTTATATTGTTTTGTAGGGTTTTTACAATTTTTATTTAGATTTATTTATTTATTTGGATTTCAATTGATTTTTTATCAAGAAATGTCCATAATCAATCGAAAAATCCACAAGAACCTCAAAACCAAAACCCTCCCCAAGAAGAACAACAAATTCCACAGCCTAAACTAATTGCAAGACCTCTGCCAGGCACACAAGAAAATATAATAAATGAAATAGAGAGAGGCAAAACTGAATTAGAAGGACCCATTGCTTGGTTGAAAGAATTTGGACAAACCAATCCAATGAGGGCTCAATTGGCATCATCCCTCAAATCCATTAAGACCCAGATAGCCTTAGTTAGTGGTCAGTTAGATATTTGGTAGGTTAAGAGGGATGAACAAAAAAGATTTTATACAAATAAATTGTCATATGAAGATGTTTAAAAAAAAGAAATACCAAAATGTAGAATATGTGCATTATTTAGAAAACTCGATGATCAAAATATTGTTAGAGAGGGTACTAAATAGTTCCCCATCCATTGGTGCATACACGATGCTATTAGAAATAATTTTTGGGATAGATGGTGGATGGTTTTTGATGCCCCTCCTTGCAACAATCACGAGGTCCCCATGTATTTTTTGAAGAAATTATATTGTGAGTTTGTCCTTGGGGAGATCCCCAATTATTTTTATATATTAGATTCCCAGGGTAGAGGTGGGGGGTCATCATTTGAGAGGTCGAGAGAACGTCATGACCCTAATGTAGTTAGGGCACCTATGGTCAAGCCATAGTGTGAGCATGTGACTATTCCTTTAGTTGTGAAGGAATATGTAGAGGCTAGCGTTCTAGGGACCATTAATGCTTTGACACAGACCCTCATCCATTCCACAAGCCCATTAGTTGAGGGGGAGCCTTCAGTGGATCGTGGTCACATGTGCACTTCATGCGGATCCCTATGCACATTTGGCACTCATGTTGGAGATGTTGCGGATGATGGGCTCGTCATTGATCAATTCCTGAATGACACATTTGGCATTGACACACAGGTAAATTACAATTATAATTTACTAATTTGATCACAATTCATATGTATAGTGAATGATTAGTTAATTAGCATCTATTGACATTGTTCAAAATTTAGGGTCAGAGTGTTGTCGGGCCTAGCAGCGATCCTCTAGCCCCATTTTTTGTCCCCTCCACAAGTCTAGAGGTATGTATCAATTTAATCATTTAAATTAATACATATATTTATTAAGTAATCATATTAAGGATTGACAAAAAAAATTATTCATGTTCTTCAGTTCTCTACTGGACCGTCAACCTTCAGGTACATTTGTTTCATGTTAATTTAATTCATTTGATTATATTTGTTTCATGTTTCATGTTACATTTAATGTGTATTGTATGACATGTAGCTCATGAAGTCAAACACTCCTCATCTCTGACAGTCTGTCGATTGTGGAGTGGTCGTAGCTATGGCTAGCTCACATCCATTGACTGAGGTATAAAAGAATTTTCATGGTTTTAGTTGTTGTTTATAATAGTTAGTATCAAAATTTCTAATGTTATTTATAAGTGATTATATTAATTGAATTGTTGTAGGGTCTTGTCATGCCTGATCATTCACGAGCCTCGAGGTGGACTTACAAAGTGACTATCTGATGGCAGTAAGAAAATAATTAATTTTGTGTGTACATATATTTGATTTCAATGTATAATAAATATTTATTCATATCTACTTTTTTTGTATAAGCTCGAGTTAGAGAAGAGCCTCAACAAGAGGACGAGTGAGTGTGTTAGGAGGACCCTATCATCTCCACCATTTCCCTCCACATGATGATAGAAGACGTCAAGAGATTTGTTTCCTTCCCTTCATGGGAAGGAAAATATATAGTTGATCTAGACATGTATATATAGGCATCAGTGGACATATTCGATACACATTTGATGTATATAACATTTTATATTTGATGTCTGACATTTATTTGATGTATGACATTATTCGACTTATGACATTATTGGTTAATATATGATATGTTTGTTCATATATGACATTATTGGTTATCATAATATATTATGTGTTTGTTAATGTACATGACATTATTGGTTATCATTTTATATTATATGTTTGTTCAAGTATGACATTGAATTAGATATGTTCGTGTATGACATTAAATTAGATATGTTTGTGTATGACATTAAATTAGATATGTGCATGTATGACATATAATTAGATATGTTTATGCATGACATTAAATTCAATACCTAATATGTTCGAAACTTTGATAGAATATTGATTAACAATAAACTTTATCACTATTTAAGCATAAGTTAATCATTTGCAATATGTCATTGTCATATGATTTATGATCTTGTTCATCTTTAAAGTTTTCCTTCTTAATCATTTGTTTATCAAGTTTAATTCAATACCTAATTAGTTTGAATTTTTGATACAATATTGATTGGCAATAAACTTTATCAGTCAAGATCAATTAGGACCTCCTAGCAATAAACTTTATCAGGCAATATTTGTGGACCTCCTAGAAATTGGTCACCTAAATGAGAACCTTGAGATTTATTAGGAACTCCATGAAATAAATTAGTAGCTTGAGAAGCTCTCCATTTGTTAGCTGAATTAAAACCTTGGATTGTAGATAGTTGGCCTTTATTGTACAGACCAATTTTATAGATATATAATCAAATAAGTGTATTCATCTAAGCATAGAAATATTGTTTTAGATTACAATAAAAGCAAGTTTTGAAGGGACCCCAAAACCCTTTAACAAAAAGTAGAAAGATAAAGCATTATAGCCCAACCAGGTAAAAGAAGCCTACAACAAACTGTAGAACAGTATCAAAATCAAATTTTACAGGGACCTGAACCCACTAGAAAAGTCCAAGAACAAACTAACTAGGTTTTACAGGGACCTGGAACCACAAATAGTCAAAACGATAAAAACCAAAAACTAGGACCAGAGACCCCAACCAAAAACCAGAACAGACAGAAACTAAACCAGGGAACCCAACCCAGAGCCACTATTGTAGCTCCAAGATCATTTTAGCAGCTTCCTTACCAATTGTAGCAGTCTCTTGAATGGTGTCAGCAGCCGAAGCAACAACAACTTTCATTGCACTCTTCCTCGAGCTCTGCCTTGTTCTTTTGCTCGGACCCTTAGTCAAAGTGATATCTTCATTAGCCCTTTTGCCCAGGCTTACAGCAACTGCACATATACTTAAGGTAACCTATTCCATCTTAGTGCCACTCTCCTTGATTAGCATTCTGAGGTTCTGCTCATAGTTGTTAAGTTTATTAGGGATGTCTCCCATCTGCCCTTCCAGTTGGCTAAGTTTGACATTGATAGTATCCAAGTTATGTTGGAGAATTTCCACCTTTTTCTTCAAACCCATCATTTCATTGTAGATCCAGGAATCTACTTTGAGCATGGTGTTAGCTTTATCCTTTGTAGAATGCAAGAAGGAGAGCATGGTATCCCTCTACATTGAGTCGCTATCATCTTTAGTAGTCCCATGTGGGGGGGAACGAACATTGTCATTATTTTCCTCCATTTCCATTTGATCCTCCTTTCGAACCCTAACTGAGTCCTCTATGTGAGTAGAGTCTTTCTTTTTTCCTTCCTCTATCCCCTTGACAGGAGAAGCAGTCTTAGCCATATGGTACTCCTTACTCTTCTCAACAGGGTTCCCAATAGTATTATCTTCCTCTTTATCACCCCCACTAGATATAGCCTGGTTACCCTCATTAATAGATTTACTCTGTTCAGAATTACCTTCACTATTGGCTTCCTCTTTCCCTTTTTCATTATTACCTTTAGTCTCCGGGTACCCATCCAAATTAGAGCTTAAATCCCCGGCATCAGTATCTTCCTCAACCTCAGGATTAATATTCTCATGACTTTCTAATTTCTCGGTCTCAGACTTGTCATCCTCATGTTTTTGAGAAGCCAAGGGTTTCAAATTTAGGGATTTATCTTTACCCTTAACAGAGTCACCCTTCTTACTCTTAATGGAGTCCTTCTTCTTGTCCTTAGAGGGAGTGGAGGCAATGTGTTTATTTTTACAATACCTCTCTATAAGAAGAATCAACCCTTCATGTAAAATGGGTCTGGACTCTTTCTTCTTATGATATTCTAAACTATGAAGTAAAGAAAACCACAAAAAGAAGGGGAAAGATATTCTATCTTTATGTTTGAAGTGATTTAAAAAAACAAAGTGGCATTTATGAACTCTTTTACTTCTTCCATCAAGTATGAAATACTCACGGATATAGCAAAGAGCATCCCTCCAAATCTCCTTTATCTGATGCACATCGAAGAAATCACCACTCTTTTCTAGTTGCTTCTCCTCGTCTTCTATTTTCGGAAACTTTTTATAGGCTGCATTTGAAATACTGGTTTGCTTGGTGAATTTTATGCCCACCATGGAGAGCATAGAAATTTGTTACATAAGAAGAAGATCAAGTTTTATAATTGCTAATAATCACTAATATATGCACATAAACTTAAACCTAAAAAGGATGACCTAAAGAAGAAAAATTAAGTATGAAGTCGATACAAAATTAATAAGAGAGTTCTAGCATGATATCTTCAGTATTTTTTGAATTAGAGAAAACTAAGTATTAATATGATGATCTCTATGAATCTATATCACCATCTAGATGTCTCTCTGCATCTCCCTAACTCTCTCTATTTTATCTCACATTCATCCTCTTCTTATATCTCTATTCATTTATCACTATGTTTTTATTTCCTTTAATCTTCATGTCTACCTACACCTTCTTTTGTTTCCCTCTATCTCTATGCATCTTCTCCATGTTCAACAAGCATTGGAGTTATAGGGATAGTGTTAAGAAACATGCTTATGTTGCAAAGAGAGGTGAGAAGGTGAAAATAAGGGTGTACTATAAGTTAGAAGCTAAAGATGATTTAATGGTTGATAAGTGGGCATTTTATTATGATGATCCTAATGATCAGCACATTTACATGGAGGTTGTCCAATGTAGAGCTCCTTGCAGTCTTATGCTATATGATAATCCATATGCAGATGTTATTTTGAATAAGTTTGTTTTTGTCCCTTGATTGCAATTTTGGCTCCATGATGTTTTGATTTGGGAGGTGGTTAGATGGAACTATGAATATCTTTAAGTAATAAATTGTATTGATTTTGATTTAATTTACTATTAAAGATTTTAATGGATACAACTTTGCTCTAAATATTTCTTCATTATAGGCTTAGTTATACCATTTTTACAATATGAATCTTCATGGTCACTTGTGGCTCTTCTCTAGTACTTATTTTTATAATCTTTATAAATAATAAATAATTTAGTTATAATAGAGTTTTAGTCTTTTATGAAAATAATTTTTTGATGGAAGATTTTTCATTTAAAATTTTGTCTTACATTCAATAGAATTGATATTTGTTGGACGCTCAAAGAGATTTCAACTTCATCAATAGACCAATGGCCTATTGACAATTATCTTTGTTTGAAATTACTCTATCCAACAAAATTAGATCAAAAGTTCTCTAAACATTTATGTTAAAAATAAGATAAATATTTTATCACAAGTGGTCACAAAGTTTGTGTAGAAGAAAAAATCATTACTACAAAAAGAATATAGACAAGAAGAAAAAATGCAATTAGCTTGTTGAGCTTCAATACATAACCACCATTCTTTATCATCAATTAAAAAATGTCAGAGATAGTAGAGAAAAGATGGATTATTTGTTTTTAAAAAGTCATTTTAAAAATCAGAAATGTAACATAATCATTGATAGTTTTATGTGTTTTCATACATTAATGATTGTGACATAATCACCAGTTGATTGGAATGTGTTGTTATTATTCTATAGTAACTAGATTAAGGTAAAAATAAAAGTTTAATAAATAGTTGTGATGTATAGGAAAGAGTGATACCTCACATGAGAGGGATCTGAATCTAAAATGACACATAAGATACTTGTAAGAGGGAGCTATACTTGTTAACGAATTTACAATGCATGTTATGGAAAATCATAGAGCATCTTTGAAAGGAAATAAAAGACTATGACAAGTGGAAGGAACATGTTGTTTTGTAGACTCGTATTCAAATTTGGGTGTCAATTTTCTAATGAAGGATTCAAGCACTACAATTTGGTATTTTTGGCTCATGTTATCCTTGTATCTCACTCTCTCTTATTCCCCCCCTCTTTATATTTCTATTTTTTTCCATATCTATGTAGCCATCTATCCTCTTTATCTCCCCCTCACTAATGCAGAGATGTTGAGCAAGAAGTGAGGTTTAAGCACTTTCTTCTTCCTAATCTACCAAACTAAACTTGTAGCCTTCCTAATATCTTACTCCTTTAGGATATCATTTTTGTGGCCTATCCAAAGTGATAGGGTCATTTGTGAACTCCTCCAAGGTGAGTACTTCTCCAATCAAGATCTTGCACCTTTTTATTTTAGGGACACTAGCCCTATTCCAAGCCAATAACTGTAACTCTTCACCAATGGCTTCACCAACCCCAAGTTTCTATTGGAACACCTTCCTTATGTTGAATTGATTGAGAATCAATTCTTGGTTTAATCCTCCAATTGTCATACAATACAAAATGTTGACTATCATAGAATTCCTTGTAGGTCTCCTACTCTAAATTTTTGGACTTAAATTTCTTTTAAGTTGAAATCTAACTATTCTATGGGTAGATTCAAACACCCTTTTGGAATTTATTTAAGACTCCAAAGCCTAGATTCCCAATTCCATTCCTGTAGCTCCTAACCCATGTAAAGTACATAGACCTAATAAGGTCACACTAGGTTTGGTTTTCAAAGTAATTACTAGATAATTGGTGCATGGCCTCAGACCTCCTCTATTAACCAAAAATAACTTAAACCCACAATTAAACCACCCATCAATTCAATTCAACATTTTTAAATCTTTTTGGTCTCAATCCTACCTGAATACACTATGTTATTCAACTTAGGGACTAATGCAAACACGGTTTTTCCAACGAGACACTTCTTGAGCTCTAGGAATCTATAATTATACCCTCCTTACTTGAATTTTCTAGAATCTTAGAGAATTCCATTGGTTCAAATACAAGTTAGGGCTTCATTTGTGGAATGAGCTTTTAAAAAGCCTTTTCCTAGATTGTTTCTAGAAAACTTTCCTTAAACACTTTAAATCAAAATTAAACTATCTCAAACCAATTTAAAATATCACAATAACACAAAGGATCTTCAAAAAATCAACTTATTTTGTAAGAATCACCATAGATACGATCTCACAACTAAAACCATACTCCCTAAGGCACTTCTCTAACATGTACCATGCTTACTAACCTTGTTCAAGGAGTCTTTTGGGGAAAAAAAGTTATTGATCAATTTGTCTTTCTGCTATTACAGAATTGGAAAAACCTGCATTGACAACATTTAGGTACATTGAGAATTTTGGCTTAGAAAGTATTAAAACTGAAAGGTATTGATTGGAATATGTTAGATATGCCAAAACAAAACCTATTGATGCCTTGAAACCTCCTAGAGTTGACTATTTGTAGATTTTTCCCATCAAGAACTAGAAGGCTCTCTCGGAACACTTCTACACTTTTTCTCATTTTGGGTTGTTTAAAGGGCTCATCATACTTTCCTCTACATCAGAAGGGGATAGGATGAGGCTGGGGATAGGGTTTACCTGGCCACCTAGAGCTAATGGAGCAGACAGCTTGATCCCATGACAAAAGGTGAGAGAGATTTGGTAGTTGGAAACTTTGTACTGGCCAACACTGCAAGTTTCAGCATCACCTGAGATGGCATCGTAAAATAAAAATGCAGTGTGATCTCCAAAAAGCAAGAGAGGTTATTGTAGGCCTCTGCAGCATGGTCCTATAGGAACTAGTACTCCCTCAAAATCCTTCTGTCATCCTCTCTACTTGTAGGTGAATGCATGAGTGTTATGTGAACAAATAGAGAAACCCATTGAGAAGTATAATACTTTACTTGCACCTCATTTTTTGGTTGTAGTGTGTAGTTCTCTATGAAATCTACAACCGAAACAATGGTATCAAGTGGAAATGTATCCTTGCATAACTTGAATTGCAAATCGAGCCATCAAGCTCTATGGGTATGCCTTGCACACTCGTAAATAATCTTTTCACGAAAAATATTCATGAACTCATACACTGAAATCTTTTCAATGACTAAATCACATCTTTTACCATGTTTCCCATCTTTTAGAGCATATGTCATTGTCTTAAATTTTTCCTAATCTACTATTCCATTTCTAGTTGCATGTGTACTATCCATATGTTGACAAATTGATAAAAGCTACAAAGAACCACAAAATAATTATGTACCATCCGAGCATGATGTCTTGTAAAATTGTTGGTTGTCCCCTATTTCACATAAAATGTTGGATATGAATTCCCTTGAAGATCTTGTTGGCTCATTCATGTCACAATCCTGCAAAACAAATTGAGAATGCAAAAATACGCATATATGCCTAAAAACATCAAAATGGTTTAAAAATTCAATATGTATCCTACAACGAGAAGTTGTGTGTGTGTGATTTATCTTCACATTAAAAGGTTTACCCATCTCAAAAAATCTTTCACTTATTCAAATTTGAGGATACATACCAATAAATTTTGCAAAAAATGGTGTCTAAGTTGAGTCCAAAAAATGTTTTACATGTGGGTCGTGATTTTGGCTACCAATCCTCCTTCTTACAACATCTCTTTGATTAGGGGAAACACGTGTGTTATTTTTCTAAAAAAAATTGATCAATGATTTCAAGGCTTCACTAATTTCTTTATACTTTCATGATAGTCTACTGCTAAATATCCATAACTTGTTTTTTGTTGGATCTTCCAATCTCTCATGCCTTAGAATGGCTCTCCTTAGAGTACCTCTACCAATTTTAAATATTTTGCTTGTCTTTCTCATGAGTTGAGCTTTCTTCATTTGGCTACTTACTATTGTCAATGTAAGTACTCATCTTGTGATATTACTATCTTTGGTGTATGATTTAGAACCCACTTTGTCATAAGCACTCATTAGATTATTAACAATACTTTTTTCATTTGAATCATCCATCGTTCTTAGTCCAAGAATCTTCATGATAGGCCTAAATTTCAAATTCCTCATCATTTCAACAAATAATTGGCATTGACCTGTAATATTTAATTCTTCAAAAAATAATGTCCACATATGATTAACTTTTCTTCGACGAGTATGCTTGCTAATTTTGTCAGGCATTGATTTCAAAATGTTAGTATCAATATCAATCAAATATTTTGGTCTTCTAAAATGAATTCTAGAAGGTGTTCTAATCTCTTCAATTCTCTCAACATTTTGAACATCAATATAAGGTTGAGTGTATTGCGTACTTTGAACTGAAGATGATGTGCCTTGGCAATAAGATGTAAAAGATGGAATATCACCTACTTGATGTGTTGATGTTGTGCTTTCAATATGACATGATGGAGTGTGTATATCATCGGATCTACAAACCAATGTCTCTTCAATATGAGAGGATGATATGACTTCAACATTGGAAGATGGTGTAGTGGACGATATGACTTCAACATTGGAAAATGGTGTAGCTTCACAATTCAATTGTCTTCTTGAGCATAACAGTCTCATTCCTTCTATTTGTCTTTCTAATTTTTCCTCTTTGTTTCTTTGTACTGGTAGTTCTTGATCCTCTTCAAAATTCAATTCTTCATTATTTCTTTGCAATTTTTTTTGTTCACGTATTAATTTCATTTTATCTCTTTTAATTGCCAAATCTCTCTCCTTATCTTCATTTGTTTGAGTTTTTGGTTTCTTCCTTGGCATGATGATGATTTCTACATGTCAAATTATTCAAACATCTGAATTACTTAAAATGTGTAAATTACAAATTATTCAAATACATATAAAAATTATAATTATTTGAATGGATACACAATATATATCAAACAACTTGTCAAATTTCTAACCATTTCGAAATAACATTTCATTCAAACATACAATTTTTAATGAATTCACTATATATTAAACAACATGTTAAATTATAATCAAATTTGTATCTATATATCGATAAACAATATTTAATATAGATTGCACTAACCTTTTCTATACAAGGAATATTCAAAAAGTCTTCAAATTGCATATCCAATGATTGAATTTGGTGTTTGCTAGCTTCAAAAAGTGGTGAAATAGTGTTTGCTATGTTGAAACCCGTGATTTCTGTCAAAATAATAGAGTGCATAACAGACCAAAAGCAAAAAAATGGATGAAATGGGCCCCAAAGTTTCTTTTTGACCATTTTTAGGTGATTTTATATAATGTGTATACACTATAGTGTGTACGCACTATGTGACAACACATCACTCTCCATCCTCCCTACTCTCTCTCCCCTCTCCTATCCCCTACTCTCTCTCTCCCTACTCTCTCTCCAATCCCCTACACTCTCTCTCCTCCCTCTCCCATCCCCTACTCTCTCTCTCTCTTTCTTTCTCTTCCTCTCTCACCGCCTACTCTCTCTACCTCTCTCACCCGCTCTACTCTCCCATCCCCTACTCTTTAGATCTCTCACACACACTCCCATCCTCCCTCTCCCACTTCCCACTATCTCTCTCTCTCTCTCCCCCATCCCCCTACTCTCTCCCATCCCCTACTCTCTCTCACATATGCTACTCTCTCTCTCTCTCCCCCCTCTCCCATCCCCTAAACTCTCTCTTTTATAGATACACACTCCCATCCCCCCTCTCTCTCCCCCTCTCCACTGCCTACTATCTCCCTCTCAAGTTCTCTCTCTCCCCCTCTCCACTTCCTACTATCTCCCTCTCAAGTTCTCTCTCTCCCTCTCTACTCTCTCTCTCTCCCCCATCCCCTACTCTTACTCTTTCTCTCCAATTCCCAACTCTCTCTCACACTCTCTCCCATCCCCTACTCTCTCTCACACTCTCTCCCATCCCCTACTCTCTCTCACACTCTCTCTCATCCTTTCACTCTATCTCTCTCATCCCATACTCTCTCTCTCTCTCTCTACCACCTCCTACTCTCTCTCACACTCTTTCCCATCCATTTACTCTCTCTCCCATCCCATACTCTCTCTCTCTGCCACCCCCTACTCTCTCTCACACTCTCACACTCTCTTCCATCCCCTACTCTCTCTCTTTCATAGACACACACACACACACTCCCATCCCCCCTCTCTCTTCTCTCCCATCCCCTACTCTCTAGATTTGTCACACACACTCCCATCACCCTCTCTCTATCTCCCTCTCCCTACTCTCTCACACTCTCTCCCATCCCCTACTCTCTCTCTCACTCTCTCCCATCCCCTACTCTCACTCTCTTTCTCCCATCCCATTCTCTCTCTTTGCCACCTCCTACTCTCTCTCACACTCTCTCCCATCCCCTACTCTCTCTTACACACACTCCCATCCACCCTTCTCTTCCTCTCCCACTACCTAGTCTCTCTCTCCCATCTGCTACTCTCTCTCTATGTCTCTCTCTCTCTTGGGCTACTATTCTCTCCCCCCTCTCCCATCCCTCAAACTCTCTCTTTTGCAGATACACACTCTCATCCCCCTCTCTCTCTCTCCCCTCTCTCATCCCTTACTCTCTAGATCTCTCACACGCACTCCCATCCATCTCTCTCCTCCCACTCCCTCTCCCACTGCCTACTATCTCTCTCTATCTCAAGTTCTCTCTCTCCCTCTCTACTCTCTCTCCCTCATCCCCTAGTCTTACTCTCTCTCCCATTCCCAACTCTCTCTCACACTCTCTCACATCCCCTACTCTCTCTCTCTCTCTCTCTCTCTCTCTCTCTCTCTCTCTCTCTCTCTCTCCCATCCTTTCACTCTGTCTCTCCCATCTTGTACTCTCTCTCTCTCTGCCACCCCCTACTCTCTCTCTCTCTCACTCTATCCCACCCTTTCACTCTGTCTCTCCCATCCTATACTCTCTCTCTACCACCCTCTACTCTCTCTCTCACTGTCACACTCTCTCTCTTTCATAGACACACACACACACACACACTCCCATCCCCCTCTCTCTATCTCCCTCTCCCTACTCTCTCTCTCACTCTCTTCCATCCCCTACTCTCTCTCACACACTCTCCTATCCTTTACTCTCATTCTCTCTCTCTCCCATCGCCTACTCTCTATCCTCCATCCCCTACTCTCTATCTCCCCTCTCCCATCCTATACTCTCTCTCTTTCATAGACACACACACTCTTATCCCCCAACTCTCTTCTCTCACATCCCCTATTCTCTAGATCTGTCACACACACTCCCATCCCCCTATCTCTCCCTCTCCCTTTCCCACTCCCTCTCCTACCACCTACTATCTCTCTCGCAAGTTCTCTTTCTCCCTCTCTACTCTTTCTCTCTCTCTCCCATCCCTTACTCTCACTCTCTCTCTCCCCCATCCGCTACTCTCTCACTCTCTCCCATCCCCTAATCTCACTCTCTCTCCCATCTTGTACAAGCTCTCTCTGCCACCACATACTCTCTCTCTCTCCCATCCCCTACTCTTTCTCTCTTACACACATTCCCATTCCACCCTCTCTCTCCCTCTCCCACTCCCTCTCCCACTGCCTACTCTCTCTCCTCCATCCCCTACTCTCTCTCTTTCATAGACACACACACTCCCATCCCCCCTCTCTCTCTTTCCTCTCCCATCCCCTACTCTCTAGATTTGTCACACACTCTCCCATCCCCCCTCTCTCTCCCTCTTGCACTGCCTACTATCTCTCTCTCTCTCAAGTACTCTCTCTCTCCCTCTCTACTTTCTCTCTCCCATCCCCTACTCTCACTATCTCTTCCATCCCCTACTCTCTCTCACACTCTCTCTCCCATCCCCTTCTCTCTCTCTCTCTCTCTCTCTCCCTCTCTCCCCCCCCCCCCATACAAGCTCTCTCTGCCACCCCCTACTCTCTCTCAAACTCTCACACTTTCTCTCATCCCCTACTCTATCTCTCTTATACACATTCCTGGCATTCCCCCCTCTCTCTCTCTCTCGCACTCCCCCTCCCACTGCCTACTCTCTCCCATCCCCTACTCTATCTCTCTTACACACTTCCATTACCCCTCTCTCTCCCTCCCACTCCCTCTCCCACTGCCTACTCTCTCTCTCTCTCTCTCTCTCTCTCTCTCTCACACACACACACACACACTCTCTCTCTCTCTCTCTCCCTCTCTCTCCTATCCCCTACTCTCACTCTCTCTCTGCCACCCCTACTCTCTCTCACACTCTCTCCCATCCCTTACTTTCTCTCTTACACACACTCCCATCCCCCCTCTCTCTCTCTCCCACTCCCTCTACCATTGCCTACTCTATTTCTCTCCCATCCCCTACTCTCTCTATCTCTCTCTCCCCTCTCTCATTCCCTACTCTCTCTCTTTCACACACACACCCATCCCCCCTCTCTCCTCTCCCATCCCCTACTCTATATCTCACTCTCTCTCCCTCTCCCACTACCTACTCTCTCTCACACTCTCACTTTCACTCTCTCTCACTCTCACTCTCACTCTCACTCTCACTCTCACTCTCTCTCTCACTCTCAATCTCACACTCTCTCTCACTCTCACTACCCCCCACTCTCTCACACATTTTCATACTATCCCCTATCCCCTACTCTCTCTCTCTCTTTCTCTCTTGTAACACACATTTCCATCCCCCCTCTCTCTCCCTCTCCCACTCCCTCTCCCATCACCTACTCTCTCTCGAGCTACTACGTCTTCCCCCTCTCCTATTCCCTATTCTCTCTCTTCCACACACATGAACTCCCATCCTCCTCTCTCTGGCTCTTCCTCTCCCACTCTGTCTCCCATCGCCTACTCTCTCTCTCCCCCATCCCCTACTCTCAATCTCTCTCTTCCAACCTCTACTCTCTCACACTTCCTCTCTCTCCCATCCCCTACTTTCAATCTCTCTCCCCCATCTCGTACTCTCTCTCACACTTCCTCTCTCTCACATCTTATACTCTCTCTACCATACCTGCTCTCCCATCCTGTACTCTCTCTGCCACCCCTACTCTTTCTCACTTCCTCTCTCCCATCCTGTACTCTCTCCCCTCTCCCATCCCATACTTTCTCTCTATCTCTTTCTCTCTCTCACACACACATAGCCATTCCCCCACCCCCCCCCCCCCCCCAGCTCTCTCTTGCGCTTGATTTGCAATTTAGGTCTCAATGGTGTGTGTGCACTATAGCATGCATGTGCTATTGAGAATTTAAATGCTTGTAATAGCACATGCCACTATAGGGTGCATGCACTATTGAAAGCTTTGCATTAAAACCAAGTCTAAGGCTTGGTTTTGCCTTGGAGATCCAACCCAAAGGTTTGGAGTTTATAAATAGGTCTAAGACATGTTTTCTAGCAAACATACCAAAAATGATTGATTTTTTTTGTGTGCTCTACTTCAAGATTCCTCATAGTTGGGTATTGATAAGATCAGGTTACATAGCATTATAGGTCTCGGTGTTAGGTATCTAACCATATAACTTATTTTTAATTTGAACTATTTCAAGCCTTTCATCTATAATTTTTTTTGAATGTATGTTCACTTTTTGTCAAAAACCACCATGTACTAATTGGGCTATAGATTTTAGCTCATTCACTAAATTTTGCAACAACTTAGTTTTTAAGAAACTAGACTCCATTCTACACACTTTGAAAAAAAAAAATTTGATTTTAGATTAGTTTTCAATTATTTCTAGGGGGAGCACATAGATATTTCACATTTTTGGGATGTGTCTAGTTAAAAAATTCATTGAAAAAAATACGCATTATAAAATTACCTAAAACATCTAGGATAAACTACATAGTGTTAAGTAACTTTTGACTAGAGCGATTAAAGAATTTCAAAAAAAAAGGAAATATTTTAGGGGGGCCACACTTTGTACTATGCTATGTTTTTTTGGAATAAACAGTACCACTTTTTGTGGCCCTCTTTTTTGAGGACCTAAAACTAAACCATTTTGAAAAAAAATTAGTAGTTTAGAAACTAGATTCAAAGAACTGCGACTTTTTTTTTGTCATATCTTAAAATTTTGAGTGTAACTATCTTCAAATTCTTGTTGAAGTTTAAAAATTACAAATTTCAGGAAAAAGGTGTCCACTTATACCCCCCTTTTGGCACCACAACTTGTTGCACTTACTCGACTATCTCCTCAGTGTGGTGGGAGTGGACCCTTTTCAAGTTACCATGAGGTTAGGTAATAGTGATTTTTACTTTTACCATTGAGATCCGTCGATTCAATTCCATGGCTAGAATTCTATGTTTTGTATTTCCTTTCATTCTATCTTTGTGTACTATGATGGATGTTTATACCTATTGTATTTTATTTTATTTCATGGATCTTAAAGAGATGATGCAATTTATTTTTGATGTATATTCTTTCAACCTTTCATACCTTGTGACTTGTACAGTGGATGATTATGCATTCTGATTATTGCCAAGTGGCATTCGAGATAGTTGTATATTATTTAAATAGATTTGAACTTGTAGTTATTCTTTAATGTGGATGTGTTATACATTGGTTTTATTATTAATTAAACTTAAATGTGATTTAATGTCATGGGACCCTTAAGAATTGTAATATGTTTTATGGTGTGTGTTTATGCATATGTTATTGCTTCCACTATTTTACATATATTGTTGTTAAATTATTATCTTTTTATCTTTTAAAAAATAAATTGTTTGGCAAACTTAGTAAAACTTTAGGTTAATTTCTTTTGGGTTCCCTAGCAAGGTGTTACATCTAGTACCAGAGCCCGAGTTTCTACATTGGGAGCTCTGGGTATATTGGAACACCACTAGTTGTTAACTAGTTGAACTAAAATAAAACTTAAACCATGCTATGCATTTATTACAAACTTGAAACACTTGAACTTCAAATTGAAACATACTTAAACCTAAAATAGGCAAAACTGAAATTGATCTTGTATTGTATTCAAAACATGTTTCTTATGTGTATGCTTAACAATAGTATGTTCTTATGGTTATTTTAGCATCTTGTTATCTTGGATATTATTGTAGGATGGTATCTGGGATGAGATCTTTAGTGAGAGGTCATAGCTTAGGCCATGGTAGAGGTCATGGACAAGGCAGAGAAATTAGTGTGCATGAGTCTAGCCATGGAGGCCCAATTTAGGAAGAGAATAGGGAAGAGCATCTCAGTGAGTATCAGGAAGAGAACCATAGAGAGAAGCAGGCCGAATCAGAGGAGGTTGACCTGAGGTAGATGATAAGGACCATTATGGATCATCTACCTCCTCATCAAGTTGTTGGTTAGGAAGGAGCACACCATGCAGGGAATGAGGAGAGACCTAGGTCTAGGAGCCCTCAAAGGGATCATCATAGGGACTAAAAGAAGTCAATTCAGGCTACTTAGATGAAGGACCTTCAGAGGTTCAAGGTCAAACCCTTCAATGGGTTGGGTTTAGGTTATGTGGCTAAGTAGTGGCTTATTTCTCTAGACAAGATTTTTATTATATAGGACTTTGACTCTAATGTCAAAGCGAGGTTTACTATCACCAACCTGGAACTCTTTGGAGCCAAATGGTGGACTATCGAAGAGAAGAAGCTAAAGGTAGATATGAACACTATCACATGGGAATTATTTTTGGATAACTTCCATGAGTGATTCTTACCAAAGGAATGGCATCAACAGAGAGAAGATGAATTCCACAACCTAAGACAGTTCACTATGATCATAGTAGAGTATAAGTGTAAATACTATGAGCTCATGCCCTGTGCAGGGATCAGTGTTAGCTTGCCATAGTTGGCACAACATTTTATTAGAGGTTTGAATAACCATCTTATTAGAGGTGTTAAGGTATTTGAACCTAAAACCCTCAAAGATGCAATCATCAAATCATAGAGCAGGTAAGGGTCCAATGGGACCCTACTGATGAGTCATCATCTACATGGGAAGATACATTTAGTTTATGATATTTATACCCCTGCTTGTTTATAGGCTTTCAGGAGTAAGCCTAAGGCTAGGGGGTGGATGTAATACCTAACCCTAGTTTACTTTTTAGTTATTATTGTCGAACTCTTCTAGGCTAACTTTATGATTATGTTTGATGATTAGTGGTATTTGTTTTCCAAATTGTTGAATATTAGTTCTTGATCAGTTGATTATATAATGAGATTACTTGGTACTAGGTATTTCATGCATGCATGATTATTCCTTGATGATAAGGATTGTTTACAATTTTTTCAATTTTTTCATGATGTTAGTTAGATGGATTATTTATATGTGTTTTCTATGAATATCTACTCCATACTTGCATGTATATGGTGTACCTATATGTTCTATTTTATGTATGATATTTCTGATATGGTTGAGGAAGGAAGTCGTGGTCACCTGCTAGTTAGGATCTACACAATGTACCACTTCTTGTCATTGCCTATTTAGTTTAGAATATATATGTATGTACATGCATGGATTTTATGTAGATTGAAGGTATGAGGTATCAACTTCCTTGAATTGCTAGGATGAGCGTACCTTATCACAAAATCTCAATGGTAAGAGAGGGGAGATAGTCTTGTATCTAAATCCTATCCCTAAGCCATTTGTCCTAAAACCTAGGACAAGTACCTGAGTGGTTTACCCTTCCGAATTTGTTAAGTGACGTAAATGTGTGATTATAACCCTTGGGTGTGGTCTAGTTGTCTGTATTTTATCATGGGTTTTCATTTCAATCTTGTAGGTCTATGATTATTTTCTATTATAATTTAATCAAATTAAAAGAATTATAAATGATTTAATTTAATGGGAATTTTATTGAGAAAATTCAATGTTTAATTATATTTAATTAATTGAGAAATTAATTAAATAAAAGAATTAAATTTAAAGATTGAGTTAAAGTCTAATTTTGGGCATAATAATATTTATTTAATTTAATAATAATATATTTAGGAGTTTATTTTAAAATAAATTATAAATATTATTATTACTTTAATAAATATTTTTATCAAAAATGCCTCCAAAATTAATTAAAGAGAGAAAACAAATTAATTTAATAAAGATATTTTAAATTGCAAAAAGAATGCATGAAAATGTAAAAGATGATAAAATATTAAAAGAATTGATCAACGAGTTCCCTCAGGTGATTGCACAATCAAAGCCCCAATTGAGGGGAAAACTCTTTATCAAAGATCTGGAGCTCATTTTGCAGTGGATCGAGATTTGGAGAAATGATTTTCAGAGAAGGAAGTTTTCAGAAGAAAGGGGTTTTCTTGTGTTCTTCATGGGATTGTGTGTTTGCGTGTTAACATTAGATTTAGGTAGAATCTTGTGATTAATTTACGCAATAAGATTTCTATCTGTTTTTCATTTCGATAGATCTGTTCTCTGATATTTGTAGATTTGTTTGATTTCATTGATGAAACCCTGTTGTGAATCTTAATTTATCTTCGTATCAAAGTTATCTGTGTTTGAGGAATGGAGTTTTTGAAACCCTCGTTCATTTAAATTTTAAACAAATGGGTTTTGGATTAAAAATCGAATTCTAGAATGTAATTTTGTATGCCTTTTTTGGGTTTCCTTATCAAAGTATTTGATCACATTATTTATAATAATAAAAATTATATAAAATAATGAATGGGAGGAGGCGTTTGTTTTGTCGTTTTATAAAACTATATATATATATATATATACATATACATGTATATATACATACATACATACATGTATATATACATACATACATACATACATACATACATACATACATACATACATACATACATACATACATATATATATATATATATATATATATATATATATATATATATATATATGGGTGGTGGCCACTAACCCCCCACCCACTTTCCTCTGCTCCTCCCTGTATCTCTTTCCCTTCTTGTGGTAGTTTTCGCTATAGTTTCTCGTAGCATGTGTTGCGACAAAAACAACAATACTTTGTACTGCTATTGTGGTTGCAGACCACTGCAATAGTACCCTTTAAGGGTTGATTGGTGGGCCCTAAAATGCTAGCTTATTATTATTATTATTTATTATTTAGTTTTTTAATTATTAAAATTAAAAGTTTTAAATCTAATAAGTTTTTAAATTATATTATTAAATAAAAATAATTTATTAATAATAATTTTATTTTAATAAATATTTTTAAATTAGTTTAATGTTAAATTATATTTACTAAAGATCTTAATTAAAGTTTCAAATTATTATGATGAATTTAATTAATATTTTTAATAATTAATTAATTTGTTATTGGGTATTAATTGGTAATTTTAAAATAAAATTGTTTTATTGTAAGACAATGAATAGGTTTATTAGTAAACTTGTATTATTTTATTAATAATTTGTTGGTTATTATCTAATAATTATTATTTGATTATTTAATAGTTATTATTTAATTTCATATTATAGTCTTAAACAAGATTTTTTTTTTGTGAGTTAGTGGTAGTTGTGCATTCGTTTTTTAAAAGGAAAATGGATTAAATTATAGAGGGAATTTATAAATCTTTCTAAAGTTAAAAACTTAGAAATGACAAAATGAAACTTACTATTAAATTGAACTATGAGTTTTCAAAATCAAATAGAACTACAAAACTACACTATCTATTGTATGTTTACTTCTAGGTTGGGTTTCAGGTTGACTTAGTTTGGACCAAATCAAGTTTATTTTGTGATGTTATGATGGTGTTTTTGAATCTGATCCTTCATGCCCAACATTGGTGATGTGTCATGTATTTCTATGATGAGTTTGATCTATTGGTGGTTATTGCTTTCCAGTGTTCTTATGTGGAACTGAGGTGAACAATGTGTCTTTTTTGATATTACCTTTGAGTCTTTGATCAATTATGTTTGGATATTTCTAGTTGCTTGTAAAGGACTGAGGTGTTATTGTGAGTTGTCTTTCGATGCTTTTCAATCACTTGTATAGGGATGAGGTGAAAACTGTGATTCTTTGATTTGTACTTTTATGAGCCTAGGGTAGGTAATCTATATGTGATGTCGGGAAGTGACTTGTAATGGGGGTCGGAGCCCTAAAGTGGTTGTGCGGGTAACCCATTGTAGGTTGTTTAATAAGTGATAACATTACATTAAATGAGAGTTAAATGAATGAATAAGAGTCTTTGTCTTTCCTCTCCCATGCCTCAAGTTCTAGTATAGACTAGGATGAGAGTAGAGAGGATGCTTGGTTGCAACCTTGCTTCATTAGTATACCTTGTCAGTCCGAAAAGATTCTAGAGTTGCATAGAGTCACTAAGGGGTCAAAGTATTAAAAGAGTAGCAAGGTAACCTTAAAGTTGGCTCATGCAATGACACTTGCCCAATTCCATAGTAGATTCCCTATGTGTCTTTCTTTGCCTCTGGGTTTAGATGTCATATGTGTCTTGGTACCTTGAGTTAGATTGCTTTTAGGTTTTCATTGACTTAATTATTACTTTTGACTTTTGAGATTTTTATCTTGTTTGGAACTTGAGACTATCTCCTTAGCGTGATGGGAGTGAACCCTTTTAGGTTACCATGAGGTCGGGTGGTAGTGCTCTTTACTTTTACCATTGAGATCTGTCAATTAAATGTCATGGCTAGAGTTCTATGTTTTGCATTTCCTTTCATTCTATCTTTTTGTACTATGATGGATGGTTATACCTATTGTATTTTATTTCATTTCATGGATCTTAAAGAGATGATTTAATCTATTTTTGATGTATATTCTTTCAGCCTTTCATACCCTATGACCTGTACAATGGATGATTGTGCATTTTGATTATTGTCAAGTGGCATTCAAGATAATTGTATATTATTTAAATGGATTTGAACTTATAGTTATTCATTAATGTGGATGTGTTATATATTGGTTCTAATATTATTTAAACTTAAATGTGATTCAATATCATGGGACCCTTAAGAATTGTAATTTTTTCATGGTGTGTGTTTGTGTATGTTATTGCTTCTGCTATTTTATATCTATTGTTGTTAATTTTTTATCTTTTTATCTTTTTTAAAAAATGTTTGGAAAACTTAGTAAAACTTTAGGTTAATTTTTGCTTGGTTCCCTTGAGGGGTGTTACATTTTCTCTCTTTTTTTAAAAGGGTGATAGATGTTGAGCATTTAATAGTTATCCAGTTTACTAATTTAAGATTCATAATGCTATGTATCTATCATTTAAAGTATAATATTTCTTGTATTAGGTCACCTCGTCTTGGCATGTAACATCTTTGTGAGTTTTGATCTCTCTAGAATCATGATAATAACTTTGTAATTATTTGAAATTCATGTATCTAAAGAAAAATGCCTATTTGTCTCCATAGAGTGAGTAGTGTCTATGGTATTTATGACATTGGATTAGAGACACACCCTCTAAAAAAACTCTTGCTGGAGGGTTGCAAAAAAACAAAACACATAAATACAAAGTCAAACTCTGTATAGTGCAAGTGGAGTATTATGTTCAAAATAATCAAAGGAAATTCTTGGAGAAGAGAAAGAAGACAAACACTAATTTGGACATAGAAAATTCATTTTAATGATAATTTCATGTTCTTCTATTACATAATAATCATGTTATATGAAAGTTTCTTGTGTTAAACAAAACACTAGATAACCTAGTTCAAATGAAAAAAATGTAAGTTAATCAAAGGTCCCAAAAAAAAGTGAATGATTCTTCGCAACTCCAAGAAACACAATTTGAAATTATAAGGGTATCCACACAAACTTCAAAATAATTTTACAAACTAGCTTTTAAACAAAGAACCTGATGTAGTTTTTGCTAAAATATGGAAGCATTGTGGATATGCAAATATACTTAGAATCAATATACAATGTCAACACCAACTAGAAGCATGTTTTAAAATATTATGGGTAAATATTCAGTAAAACATGGCCCTTACAACATTTAGATTATGTTATATTCCACGTGTATCAATGTATTTGGTACTTGGTGCATTTTAAGACAGTTGATGCATGATGTCCAATAGATTTTGGCAAAATGGGGAGTATAAGTGTGATATTTCAGTCATCTAAGGTTTTTGAACAATTCCAATTCAATATTGCCCTCATTTAGGATTTCATAATCACTTATAGCCCGTAGAGCCTCAAACTATATAAATAAGTAATCAAATCTACTTGCTTGAACTGGAGCTCTAGCACTCCAATAAGTTTTACCTTGTACATGTTTGAATTTGTTAGTTGATCCATCATGCAACTTTCTTCCAATCTTCTTAAGAAGCTTTCAAACAACAGAGAGATATTAGAGAATAGGGAAAAATGCAATTATTTTTACTTGAAAAATGCAATTATTTTTACTTGAAAAATAATGAAACCTTTAGCTAAATTGAGAGTAGCCAAAAGGAAAAAGAAATAATGCTTGTAAAGATGTTTTAAAAATATAATAGTTTTAACCTTTAGTATTTTGATTTTTTTGTGAAAGAATTAATTAGATTTAAAGATTTCAAAACATCAGATCCTTGTCTATATATATATAGGAACCAATAATATCCAAATCACTATAAAATAACAAAAGCTCTGTTTGAGCTAGCATCCCTTCTTTTTGTGAGGATTGGCCAGTAGCAGGGGTGAAAATAGAAGAAGTTATTTGTGTAGTTAGTGTTGGAAAAGTTTCCATAGCTCTTCAAAATGTCTTGCTTTTATAATAAGCATTTTGACAAATGAAATATTCTATGCAAAATTAATTTAATTAGTTTCTTAAATTGTATCTTTCTTTATTAGCAATGCATAATTTTGAAGGCTCATTTTGTTAAAGTGATCTTGCCTATTATTAATTATCCTCTTCATGTTGTGGACATGATATTCTATCCTAAATGGCATATTAATTGTTGATACATTTTTAAATGCCTCTAATCTATTTATAACACTAAACAATCTATGTTCTTAGAACTTTGCATTTTAGACAAATATTTCAAAGATAGATCATAACTATAAGAATTTTCCTTAAGCCAAAATTCACCCAAGATCAAGGAACTCAAACACAAGCACAATAGTAGACCAGAAAGAATATGATTAGAATAACAATATGTATTCAATTAAATATGACAGTACACTAGGAATGTCTATATATAAAGGCCTCTGGAATGCTTCTAGAATGCATAGGAATCAACAACATGATAAGTCATACAACCAGGCACATATCCACCAAGTGTGGATTATCCTCCATTAAGCACAAGAGTAAGTGTGATGATGAGAGGATAAGCCTACAATGGTGTAGCACAAAAAATTATGTTGTAGACACCATGTGCTTAATTAATAGTGCAAATAACTATGTTGTCTACATGACAACTCAATTAGTTATGCAAACTCCAGCATTGTAAACATCATGTGTTGAATTAGAGTTGCTTACTCCAACGTTGTCAACATGACAATTCATATGAGTATACAAAATCTTAAGTGTCTCACCTAAAAATAATAAAATAATGCATTAACCTCAGTAAACTTAAGTAAAGTGTAATAAGAAAATACTTATTTACACCAAAAACCCTCTTAAGTGCAACTTAGGGGAATGCACTTAAGCTCACAAAAACTAGGATGAAATGCATAATGGGTCCCGGCTACAAGGCCATGTTAGGTACCCATGTACATAATGAAATGTAATCTCTCATAAAGCGGAGAAAGAGGAAAAACCTCATGAGAAAACCCTCTCCCAAAAAGAGAGATGAAAAGAAAGATGCACGGATGGATGGAGTAATCAAGACCCCCCATTACGACATACATCAAGTATATACAAAAGAGAAGTAGAAGGAAAAAATCACATAAGAGGAAAAAGTCCCCCCCATAAAAGAGAAGAAGAAGGAGACAAGATAGTCACCCCCCATAAACATAGTGTGTCGTGTAGTGATAGCGGCTCCAACATAGAAGCTGATCCATGACCACTAAATGATGTTCCTCCCCTTTGGAAGAAACTATGGAAAAGGCACAGGTGAGATGCTTTTCCTATGCATAGAAAGAATCTCGATGATGAAAGGTGTCTCTAAAACCTACTCAACTATCCTTGTGTCGATATTGATGGTTGCTCCTTCCAACATTGCTAAAAAGAAGAAGTGCAGATCTAGCAAGGATGTATGTAGAACATGTCCCAAAGAATAAAGTGTCTCCTCAAATGATAAAGAAACCTCCTGCAACTATTGTACATAAAGATCCACAATCATATCAACCTGTAAAGACTAATCATGTAGAGAATGGACAAGAGGGTCAAAGTGAGTCCTTGCAACAACTGGAGAAGGATTGTCTTCAGTAAAGAGAAGATATAAATCATCAAAGACATCTCCCAAATCTGCTATGTGGGACTCCACAAAAAAACCTTTAATGTCTATCAAGAAGTCATCTGTAGATGCTGGAGTTTGAAGACAAAGTGTACCTTGTTGTGCTGAAGTACATGAACATATCAATGTGGCAATGGATAAAGTATTCATCTCAAAAAAGAGAAGACAAGTATCATCAATAATGTCTCCCAGATCTTCAATGTGAGACTCCACAAATAGCTCTGCAAAATCTGGAAGGAAGTCATTCCATGAAGCTGAAGGAGGAAGACATAGCTTTTTCTACTGCACTGAATCAAAAGCATCTATGGCTAGAACTGGATCAGTAGTAGCAATAGGAGCATCTAGAGGTGTGATCTCATCTGGAGAGGATGCAACTGCAACTGGAGGTAAAAGATCTTTTGGGAATGGAGGATGTGTGGATCTCCATATAGCTCCCAAAGATAGATCCAATAATCATATAAATCAGATGACTTCATGTCATCAAGTGAATCCATAGCCTCCATATCCATATAGAGAAAGAGTGTACCAAAAATGAGGGAACTACCATTGTATGAAAGTCCTTTCCCATATGGCAATGCATTATGTTGACCAAGATAAGTGATAACCAATTAACTTCATTACTTATAGTTTTGTATTGTCAAGGTGATTAAATATTCCTCTTCCATGATGAACTAATCAATGTACCCCCCAAAATGCAAAAAAAATCAAAGAAACCCCCCCTAATGTATGATTGAAGACTTTATAGGTAGTGCGTGTACAATAGCCAATTTATGGCCTATTTTTGAAAGTAGTATTTCTGTCCACATAACCTATAATCTGATTGTAGATCTTGAAAGTAGACAAAAAAATATTTAGTTTATAAAAAAATGGGACCTAATTTGGAGTCCAGATGAGCCTGTACGGAGCATTTGAAGTGGCAAAAATTGAGATTTGCGAGTTGTAGAAAAATTCAAGAACAAAGATCTCAAAACACCTACACCAATGTGTAGATCACGAAATGCTACCCCAAAACAAAAGAAATTGCTTGCAAAAAGGAGTCTGTATGAGGGAGATCATATCGTTGTTTGAAAATCACCTCTGTTATTATTTTTCCTGAATCGTTGTCATTGTGCCTCCAAAAATCAAATGGCTCTAGATTTTGCCTCAAATGTCTGATTTGGATGAAACAAAATCTAATTTGGAGTTTTTTTAACTTTCTGAATGTGATGCAAATATCTGATTTGCACCAACAAGCTTCAATCTTCACCTACAAAAATCTCTCCTACTAGCCTAATGGCCAATTTTTCCAAAAAAAATAATGCAGATTTGAAAAAATTGTAGAGATGTAGATGAAAAAGATGCAGATCTGAAAATTAAATATACAGATCTGAAATTATCATACCAATTTCTGCAAATTGGGCCTTCGGGCACTGGAAAATTGCCTCAAAATTGACTATTGCAAATTTATAATCAAATTTTATCGAATCAACGTTACGAATGCAATGGCAAGGTCCACTTTGGCTTTAGACGCTCCCAATAATTGCGATACTCCAGATTTGGGTCAAAGTGCTGAAGCAACAATGGTCTCGAACGACTATGTGAAGAGAAATTCTTCAAGCTCTGATACCATGTAAGAATTTGGTATAGCTTTGATACCATGTAAGAATTTGCCTTAGGGAAAAATTCATCTAAGATCAAGGAACTCAAATACAAGCACAACAGTAGACCAGAAAGAGTATGATTAGAATAACAATATGTATTCAATTCAATATGAAAATACACTAGGAGTGCTTATATATAAAGGCCTCTAAAATGCTTCTAGAATGAATAGGAATCAGCAACATGATAAGTCATACAACCAAGCACATGTCCACCAAGTGTGGATTATCCTCCATTAAGTACAAGAGTAAGTGCGATGATGAGAGCATAAGCCTACAAAGGCGTAGCACGAAAAAATATGTTGTAGACACCATGTGCTTAATTAAGATTGCAAATAATTGTGTTGTCTACATGACAACTCAGTTAATTATGCGAATTCCAGTGTTGTAAACACCGTGTACTGAATTAGAGTTGCTTGCTCTAATGTTGTCAACATGACAACTCGTATGAGTACGCAAACTCCTAAGTGTCTCACCTAAGAAATAATAAAATAATACAATATAATAAAATAATGTATTAACCTAAGTAAACTTAAGTAAAATGTAATAAGTAAATACTTATTTACACCAACAATAAAAAAACCTTCCCACTCACATATTTTTAGATTAAATATGTTTTAACTAGTGTACTTTGTACCTATTTTATAATTTGCTAGCAATTTTTTAAAAAAAATATCAATTTATTGAACAAGTTTAACAATATATTTTTCAATTTTTTTATTTTTGAAATATAGATATTTTAGAATCTTATATATTATATTATAATATTTTTAAATTTATTTATAAATATTTTTTATTGAAATTCCAAATCACAATAAATTTTTTAAACCAAAATAGATAATCCAACATAAAAAAAAAATAGAAAGATAGATTAAACTAAATTTTATATATATGTAATAAAACTCATTTAAATAGCCAATAGTGGCATGTTGTGATGGTTAAGTTGTTGTATTGTTATCCTTGTCATCAAGGTTCAAATCTCATGGGGATGAGGTCCCCTGTTTGACCTCACAGATTCATAGCTCCAGGTCAAAGCGTTTACCCCTCTTTTAAAAAAAATAAAAATAAAACTCATTTAAATCCTTTCAAAAGTACTTACCATAGAATTTTTTTCAACATTGTATGCAACGTCTAGAGAAAATGGCAGATATTAAAAACAGAGAATGGAATGAAAAGACTCCGTGGTCGTTGCAGGATGATTTGGACGACATGTAAAATGTCCATTGTAAATGTGTAGCGCATGAATTTATCATTCTGGGTGTTGTGATTTAAGAGAGAAATCACTCCATCACAGCCCCCGACGAAACGAAGATTAAATAGATTTAACTAATGATTATCCTTTCATTGTCCTCGTCGTAAATGCATTTTTGGCCACTATACAGCTATCCTCCATTCCATTTTATCCTTTTAATTTAATTTATAGATTAGGCAGCGACTAAAAACCCATCCATTCGTCAAAATTTGAGTTTTACACTTGCTTCTGAGCTCCGGGAGATCGGGAATGGAAATGGAGAATGAGATTGAAAGCAAGAAATTTGCAGGGCACGTTGTGGTGGTGCCCTATTCCACTCTCGGCCACACCAATCCCAGGCTTCAACTCGCCAAAAATCTCGCTTCCAAGGGTTTACTTGTTTCCTTCGTAAGCCTCCATTTCGATCATTCCAGAATTGAAAAGGCCAAAGAATATCTCAACCGCCTGAGCAGCCCAGGGCTTGTTCGGTTGGAGTGGATTCCCGATGAAATCCCCTCTGATGTGACCATCGACGCCCACATCAACGATTTCCTCTTCGATCACATGCACCGCACCATGACAGGTCACGGTTTCGAATCCCTCCTCCTCCGTTTCATGTAATGGACACCCTTGGATGTCCCAACTAACTAAACCAAATTGCTGAAAGGAATTATGTCAAATAGTTTGCATTCAACTTCTTAAAACCCCTTATAACTCTGGAAATCAAACGTTTATTTGTTTGTTGTGTTTCGTGCATGGAATTGGTATCATACAACATAAACAAAAAAGAAACTACAACAATATGCAAAGTGGAAATGAACTGCTGCTAATAAAATGTTATTTTCAGAATTCATAAAACCAAATACATGGCAGATTTATCAACTCACTAATTACTTCAGCAATATTGTCATAATACTCCAGCCCATGCTTACGAACTTGCTGCTACAATACTTTGTCCTCCAATCAGTCCACTACCTTCATAATACCATTCCCTCCAAGCGGCATAAGCATCGGACAAGTAGTGAAGAAGATATGAGCAAAATATCAAATCTGCCTGTAGCCGGAAATGCAACTAAACTGCCTGATACTAAAGCCAATAAGAAAGAATTCCAAAGGCCAAACCCCAAGGGAATGACGTCTAGAATGTTACAAGAGAGGATAGACGTCCTCAAATGCCAAGAACAAAGCTGCAACTCACACACCAATTTCTTCTCATATTCAACCTATTTAATGAAGCTACAAATGCTTCCTTTTATTCTATTCCCACGGGTCCGCTCAACTCATATGGGCAATGTGGGATAAAGATGTGTAATATAAAACATATATTAAAATACCCCTTATGTCTCCCTTGGGTACACATCACCATAAAATAAATATTAAAGTAACACTTTAATATTTTACAATTAAATTAGACGTTACTTTAATAAAACTTCAGGCATTAAAATGTATTAGCAATCGGACTCCGAATAATGCGAGTGATAGCTCATCAGAAAGCTCTCACCGAGGAGTATCGAATCCAATCACCAAAATTGACCTGCACTGTGTCCTGCCGACTTACTAAAAATAGTAAGTATGCCTGAAACTGAGTAAATCAACTTCGTTTTGGCCCAAACTGGAAATGACTAGGCCAAAACACTCCAAGATCCCATTAAACCCTTCGTTAGCCCTCGGGACCATGTAGAGCAAGGCTAACGCACACACACTTGGTCAACAGCGAAAAGATGGGATCATTACAAATCCGCCCTCCTTGAAATTGCTTGTCCTCAAGCAATCCAGCAATACAATGAACTCCAACCTCCACCCGGATCCCAATTGAAGTAGTATGCGACATCCTTGTGGACATTAAACCAACTACAAATCAACATCATCAGGACCAACCACATGTCGTGCAAATTAGCTCCCAAAACTTGTGCTGATGAAGTATAAGTCTGAATGTCGCCAGAAGGCGGCTCCATAGAAGATCTACGAAATGTCTTCTTCCTCGTATCCATCCACACAGTATATATTGGATTGGAATGCATTTTATCACTATCATGCATTGAAAAAGATGTAGCTGCAGGTGAACCATATGTACTCATGCTAACTGTATCAACAATAGGTGTTGCCGCATCGAAATATATGGACATAGGAACAACATTAACTGCTGCAACAGAAAACTGAACCGAATTTGTAGTGTTGAAAACTCATAATCAACAACTTGTGTGGCTTCATTAGAAAATACATCAACCACTGCATTTATACCATTAAACTCCTCATTGGATGCTTCAACTGACATAGAAGTGGCTGCTGATATGATAGTATCTTCGCATTCTCCTAATTCCACTATTGCTACGTCATCATCCTCTGACAAGGCTTCATATGTGGTCTCCTGACTTTGCACGCATGTCTCTACTGACTCTACCGAAATGCCCACATCACCAACATCATAGCTGGCTGGTTCTATACATGTCTCGATCCCACCTGAGAAATCGACTACCTTCTGCTCTGGAGCAACATACAAATCATCAATGTTGATGCCCATCTGTCTAGCCATAAGCTGCAACATCATATCCATTCGCCTATTCTGCTTTTGTTGCATACGTTGCCTCTTTTCTAATGTACCCAATAACTGTCTGAACATCACAATTTGATCTGGAGTAATATACATCTTTATCCGACTATCAATATGATCTTCACAGGATGGCAGGACTTATAGCTCTGATACCACTGTAATGGACACCCCTGGATGTCCCATAAAACTAAACCAAATTGCTGAAAGGAATTATGTCAAACAGTTTGCATTCAACTTCTTAAAACCCCTTATAACTCTGGAAATCAAACGTTTATTTGTTTGTTGTGTTTCGTGCATGGAATTGGTATCATACAACATAAACAAAAAAGAAACTACAACAATATGCAAAGTGGAAATGAACTGTTGCTAATAAAATGTTATTTTCAGAATTCATAAAACCAAATACATGGCAGATTTATCAACTCACTAATTACTTCAGCAATATTGTCATAATACTCCAGCCCATGCTTACGAACTTGCTGCTACAATACTTTGTCCTCCAATCAGTCCACTACCTTCATAATACCATTCCCTCCAAGCGGCATAAGCGTCGGACAAGTAGTGAAGAAGATATGAGCAAAATATCAAATCTGCCTGTAGCCGGAAATGCAACTAAACTGCCTGATACTAAAGCCAATAAGAAAGAATTCCAAAGGCCAAACCCCAAGGGAATGACGTCTAGAATGTTACAAGAGAGGATAGACGTTCTCAAATGCCAAGAACAAAGTTGCAACTCACACACCAATTTCTTCTCATATTCAACCTGTTTAATGAAGCTACAAATGTTTCATTTTATTCTATTCCCACGGGTCCGCTCAACTCATATGGGCAATGTGGGATAAAGATGTGTAATATAAAACATATATTAAAATACCCCTTATGTCTCCCTTGAGTACACATCACCATAAAATAAATATTAAAGTAACACTTTAATATTTTACAATTAAATTAGACGTTACTTTAATAAAACTTCAGGCATTAAAATGTATTAGCAATCGGACTCCGAATAATGCGAGTGATAGCTCATCGGAAAGCTCTCACCGAGGAGTATCGAATCCAATCACCAAAATTGACCTGCACTGTGTCCTGCCGACTTATTAAAAATAGTAAGTATGCCTGAAACTGAGTAAATCAACTTCGTTTTGGCCCAAACTGGAAATGACTAGGCCAAAACACTCCAAGATCCCATTAAACCCTTCGTTAGCCCTCGGGACCATATAGAGCAAGGCTAACGCACACACACTTGGTCAACAGCGAAAAGATGGGATCATTACATTTCAAAACCTCCCCCAATCCTGTATCCTGTATCGTCTACGATTCATTCCTTCCCTGGGTTCCCAAAATTGCAGCCAAGCTCGGCATCCCCCACGCCTTCTTCTGGACGCAATCGGCCACAGTTTTCTCTCTTTATTACCACTTCAAGACTGGTCAGTATATTCTCATTTGAAACGAAATTTCCCCCTTTCCTGGTTTGTACGAGTCCCCTGATTCATTAAAATCACCGTTTTCAGATAATCGTTTTCTTCTTGTTGGTTTCTTTACAGTTGAGAAGTGGGATGGGGAACGAAATCTGCCGAAGACTTTCGAATTGCCTTGTCTGGGCGAATACAATATCACAGATTTACCTTCCCCATTTCAACAGTCCAGAAGAGGAAAGCCCGACTTCTTCTCAGATCTGGACTCTGTAACAGATGCTTCATGGGTACTCATCAATTCATTTGACGACCTGGAAAACAAGGTGCTTGATTATTTGAGCGGATCAGTGAGAGTGCCCATTTTAACAGTGGGGCCTTCCATACCCATGGCTTTTCTGGGAGGCAATTCGGAGGATACGCGGGTTGGAGCAGGGGCAGACCCTTGGGAAGGGCCGGATTTCATTAGCAAATGGCTTGATGGAAAACCCCCACTTTCTGTTGTTTATGTTTCTTTTGGCAGCATAACCTCCATTAGCCCTAATCAGATCTGGGAAATAGCAGAGGGGCTTGAGAGAAGCGAACAGAGGTTCTTGTGGGTGATCAGGCCTCCCAAAGGCCATCAAGATCTCAAATTGCTGTTGCCTGAAGGATTTGTGGAGAGAGTCGCAGAAAGGGGTTTAATGGCGGACTGGTGTGTTCAGCTGGAGGTTCTGTCACATCCATCAGTGGGGGTCTTTATGAGCCATTGTGGTTGGAATTCTACGCTGGATGCTCTCAGCTTGGGCGTTCCTACGCTTACTTTGGAGATTTGGACGGATCAGCCCACTAATGCGAAATGTATGGCCGATGTATGGAAAACAGGGCGGCGAATGAAGAAGGGGGAAGACGGGGTTGTGGGGATGGATGAGATTGAGAGGTGTGTGAGATGGGCGACGGAGGGAGGAGAAGGATTTGCAGAGTTGAGGAGGAACAGCTTGAGATGGAAGGAGATGGCGAAGCGGGCTATGATGGCCGGCGGATCTTCTGATGCAAATATTTCACGTTTCGCTCGAGAGGTGATAGAATAGTTCGTTTCTAGGTGATGTTCTATGGTAGAAGAACTTACTTTCTAGGTGGTTATCCATGGAAGCGGCTAAATGGTTGTGATTTCACATTTATAAATTATTATTAACATTAAAATAGAACTGTTTTGCAATTTTATAATAATTAGTCATTCGATCGGCTGTTTAGCTACTTCTGTTATCCATCATGGTATACTTCAGGTGGAATGCATTTAAGTGTCTACATAAAATTCTATTTGTAAGGTCTTAACAAGTGTTAGGTATTATGAACCATCTGTTACTTGATATGTTAAAGAGATATTTTCCGTGTCATTATGTAGCTATAGATGCAATGTGCTAAGTACTCTGTCCTCATAAGGAGAATATGGATCAATAGACTAAAAACAGATAGATTAGTGATTCAAAAAAACATTACACACTTGAATCTTAATAGCAAAATCACACAACTATTCTTTCCTAATTTAATTTAATTGCATCTAAAAGAGTACTAATAAACCTCAATAGTGGTGAACTATCTTTTTTTTAGATGAGAATGAAATTAATAAATATTTTCTTAATGTACAATTTTCTATTAAAAATAGTATTCTTCAACAATGTTCTTTATTCTATACAAATATTAAATACATTTAAAAAATTTAAAATATTAGATAAGATCAGTTATTAGATGTGCAATACATAAAGTAGGTAATTTTAAAAAATTACACCACAAAAGTCATTCAAGAGACAACTTGATGTTAAATTTAACAATATACTTTTAATATGAGGTATATAGTATTGTAAATGTCATTCACAATAAAGACAAACAATAATTTGATATTTTAAAATGACTATTCCTACCATAAGTCAAAAAATAATTTATTTTTTTGAGTTTTTTAATATAAAAGTAATTATATGTTATAGACTTGTTGCTTGAAATTTTAATTGTACAAGTGATTGATTAAAAAAAATGAATACAATAAATGCATTAAATTTGCTATTATATACATCTAATCCATATATTATAGACAATTATTTCTTAAATCAATTTTTATAAGTAGTGATATTAAATTTCTTCTCAACTTCTATATAAAATAAGGCATCCAATAGAATGGTCCACATATTAAAGACAACTATAAACCATACCAAGGCACGTTGTAGCATTCCCTACTCCACTCTTAGCCAAATAAATCCCATGCTTTAACTGCCAAAAAACTCAATCCTAAAGGCTACCTTATCTCCATAAGCCTTCACTATAATCATAGTAGAGTTGATAAGTCCAAAGATTGTCTTAATTGCCTCATCTTGGACAAGTAGAGCCTTGTTCGATTGGAGGAGTTCCCACCTTCATCTACAAGGATACACATGAATCTGAATCTTATTATAAGAACATCATTTTAAAATTAACATAAAATTATAATAAAAGTCATTTTTGAATTACTAACTGAAATGAACAATAAATTCCTAAATTTAATTCCAAAGAAAACTAAACATATGGATTTAGGAGATTTTAGGCCATAGATTTTTTCTCTAGATAACAAAATGTATTAGTGTTCAAATACATTCTGGAACTTAAATCAAAGCATCCACGAGTTATAAAATGATAAGAAAACTCTTGTGGGAAACATAAGTAGAGCATCTCAAACTTTGATTTGGATTGGTGAATCAATTTTGTGGAAGACGTTGAAAATCATTTGAATTTAGGTCCTTGACCAACATCAAAGATAGGGTAAATTCTAGGTGTTACTATCATAATTTATCAAGGAATAACATATTTAAAGGGTGTGAATTGCAGATCTATTCCAAAATTTGAAATCAAAGAAAATAAAGTCTTTTAGGAGCTCAAATACTCCCAAACTTAAGTTGATAAACTTGAATTTTATAGTCATCAGAAAGATAGAAGTGAGCTTTTGTAATGAACTACCTCTAATCTTCCAAGTGATTTAGTTGTAATTAGCCACATGATTGGGCAACGAACAATCTTCAGATAAGAAAGTGAACCAAAAAGAAATTGGTAGCAACATTTCATCATACAATGAACTTGATCATAAAAGTGTAGGTCCATAAGCCAATTGTAAGAATCATGTCCTATTAAGCAATTGCCACATCATCAACTGCTAAAAATGAGGAAATAATACAAGTGAAACCCCTAGTTGAATAGTCAACATTATTTCCATTAATCATAATCATAGATTAAATAATAGCTATCCATGTCGTTAACCAAAAAAATAAAAAATCTAATAACAGTTATCCATTAAAGAATGTAATATATTACATTATCCAAGGATGTTGACCTACATGTCATCCTTCCATCAAAATGTATGATTAACAATTACATTAAAAAATTATTATAGATGTGTTGTTCATAATTACATCAAATGGTCCTCATAACATGACTAAATAGATTACATGAAATGAGAGTTTGAAACAAGTTTTCCTTAGACATGTGTCCATCTACATGTAATGGACACCCAAGAATGCCCAAAAGCTGAATCAACTGCTGAAATTATATTAATTCTAAAAATGTTGCAATCAAGTACAAAGAGATGTATTCCAAAGGCCAAACCCTAAGGGAATGACGTCTAGAATGTTACAACAGAGAATGAACATCCTCTATTCCCAAAAGAAGGGAGTGTGATTCACACATCCAAGCTCTTATCAAATGCAAGTCATAATCATCTGATAATCAACAATGAGACTTTCAGCCCTATTTATCCTTTTCTTCATCCTTCTGGAAGGAACTAAAACATTAATTAATTGCAAGAGCTAGAAGTTTCCTCCTTCCAATAATTAATATGTACCCTAGAAATTCCTCCCTGGCAATAATTAATTAAATCATGAGAGGCTTCCGTCCTTCCAATAATTAATACATACCCTAGAAGCTATTAATACAAAGTCACCTTTTAATTTTTAATTGAATGACTTTAATTTTTCTTATCCTCCACTTAGACTTTGGAGAACGTGAAGGCTAAAATATGGGAACATTACAAGTCCGCCCTCCTTGAAATTGCTTGCCCTCAAGCAATCTTAGTCCTGTTTGCTGTAGCACTTGCTCACTCTCCCAAGTAGCATCTTCCTCTGGCAGATATTTCCATTTGACTAAATATTCTTTAATCAACCTGCTTCACAGAGTCCTTTCCCTAGTATCCAGAATAGCCTCAGGAATTAATACAAGCTTTCCCTCCTCATCTAATGGTGGTAATTTTTTTGAAGGCACAACTCTTTGTCTGATGGCTTTCTTAAGCCTTGACACATGAAACAGATTATGCACCCAACTATTCTCAGGAAGCTCTATCTCATAAGTAACCTCACCCACCTTGCGGATCACTTTGTAGGGGCCATAAAACCTAGGCTTCAACTTCTCTGCTCCACTTTTCTTAAGTGATGACTGTCTATATGGTTGTAGCCTCAAGTAAACCATATCCACAAAACTACGCTATATCCGGTGCTGGTCAGCATACATTTTTTGCTGATTTTGGGCTTGCTGTATATTCTCCTTGAGCACCCTTAAAATATCTTGACTATCCTGCAAGAAGTTTTTTGCTTTGGGCACTCTACTATCTCCCAAAACTAGATCCATGAAACTAGGTGCTTCATAACCATACAGTGCCATGAATGGAGTCATCTTAATGGACATATGACAAGTGGTGTTATAATAGTACTCTCCTATATGTAACCATTTGACCCAAGCCCTCTATTGTGTAGTCACATAGTTTCTCAGATATCCTTCCACCCATTTATTCACAATCTCTATCTGCCCATCTGTCTGTGGATGATAACTAGTGCTAGGTGTAAGTTCAGTACCACACAACCTAAAGAGCTCTTGCCAAAAAGTGCTCATGAATTTACTATCCCTATCACTAACAATGAAAGTAGGTAGCCCATGTAATCTGAATATCTCTCTAAAGAAAAGATCAGCCACCTATGCTGCTATATAAGTGGATGGAATAGCAAAGAAGTGAGAAAACTTCATCAATCGGTCAACTATCACATAGATGCAATCTTTCCCTTGTACTCGTGGTAACCCGGCAATGAAGTCCATGGAAATACTTTCCCATTTCCTATTTGGAATGGGCAAAGGTTGTAACAACCCTGTAGGATATGTGTGCTCTCCCTTATTCTGCTGGCAAATTGTACACTCCTTGACATACTTCTGAACATCATCCTTGAGCGCTTTCCATGTGAACCGTTCACGAATCTGCTTGTAGGTCTTAAAGACCCCTGGATATCCAGTTGTAGGTGCATCATGAAATGCCTTCAGTATTACTTCCTTAAATTGTGATGAAGAAATCAAATATATCCTGCCGTAAAACTTTATCAACCCATCCATCACCACATAGCGATCATCATGTATGGTGCCTGCAATTAATCTAGAAGCCCAAGTGTCCCTCGCATATTCTTCTGTGATCTTATTTCTCCAAACTCCTGTAATCTCAACTAGAGCACAAATATGAGGCCTCCTGGATAAGGCATCTGCAACCACATTTGTCTTACCTTTGACAAACTCAATGTCAAAGTCATAAGCCTGCAACTTCATGATCCACTTCTGTTGTCTATCATTCAAATCACATTGATTCATGAAGTATTTGATGCTGTTGTGATTGATTTTGATAAAAAACTTTCCTCCAACTAGGTAGGACCTAAACTTAGCCAATGCATGCATTATAGCCAACATCTCCCAATCATATATGGAATAGCTTCTCTCCACTCTATAGAGCTTCCTGCTCTCAAAAAAAATGGTATGCTTCTCCTGCATCAAGACCGCTCTGATCCCATCTCCTGATACATCACAATGAAGCTCAAATGGCTTTGTGAAATCTGGTAGAGCTAGTACTGGACATGATGACATCACCTTCTTGAAATGATCAAAGCTTCTCTGAGCTTCCTCTGTCCATGTGAAGGCCCCTTTCCTGGTAAGGTCTGCCAAGGGTGTAGCGAGCTATGAAAATCTTTTAACAAATCTCCTATAAAATCCACAGAGACCAAGGAATCTGTTAAGCTGTGTAAGATTTGTTGGAGTAGGCCAATCAACAATAGCCCTAATCTTTTCAGGATCTACCTAAACTCCCTCTACACTGATAATATGTCCAAGATATAGTAGCTCAATCATCCCAAACTTGCACTTAGATTCCTTGGCGTACAATGATTCTTTTTCCAAAGTAGACAAAACCATCTCAAGATGTTGTAAATTCTCCTTCCAAGTCTTACTAAAAACTAAAATGTCATCAAAGAAAATAAAAAATAACCTCTTAAGCTGCTCCCTAAATACCTGATTCATGTAGCTCTAGAATGCAGCAGGGGCATTGGTTAGCCCAAATGGCATAACCAAAAACTCGAAGTGGCCATAGTGACACTGAAAAGTTGTCTTCTCAATGTCCTCCTCCTTCATCTTGATCTAATGATACCCTGACCATAGATCAATCTTTGTAAAAAAGCATGCACCATGTAACTCATCAATTAGCTCATCTATTCGTGGGATGGGATATCTATTCTTAATGGTCTTCATGTTTAATGCCCTATAATCAATGCACATGCGCATTGTCCCATCCTTCTTCTTTACCAACACTACTGCTGAAGCAAAGGGACTCTTGCTAGGCCTAATATGCCCTATTTTCAACAACTCCTTGATTGCCTTCTCTATCTCATCCTTATGTTTCTTAGGGTGACAATAGGGAGTAATCATGACTGGTTTGGCTCCCTCTTCAAGCTCAATAACATGTTTTATCCCTCTGTTAGGAGGAACCCCATGCAGAATCTTGCCAAATACCTTAGTGTGACTGTCAAGTATCTCCTGAATCTCTGGTGGATGACTCTTCACCTGTGGCTCTTGTGAAGTTGGCATAGTGAAGCATTCTATTGCCCACTCTATGTTACTATGCCGCAAAATTTTTTTCATTCTCCTCAGGGAAACTACTCTGCAACTCCCATCTAAAAGTCCTCTAAGTACCACAGTTCTTCCCTCATGCTGAAACTTCATCTCCAATTTTGCTAGGTTAAGTGTGAACTCTACTAGCGAGGCCATCCATACCATGCCAAAGATGATATCATAGTCTCCCATGTCTACCACATAGAACTCATCTTCCAACTCATAGCCATCTCCAAACTTGATGTGAAGATTAGATATCTTCTGAGTCCATAATAGTTTGTCACCATTAGCTACCATAACTCTAAATCTGGCGTGCTCCTCAATCTGTAGACCTCTCTTGGCTACAAATTGTGCATCTATAAAATTATGTGTAGCCCTAGTGTTAATGAGTGAGATCACTTTCTACCCTTGGATAATACCTCTGACCTTAAATGTGATTGCCTTCTCAGCCCCCATTAATCGTGCTAATGACTTCTCATCCTCAGGAATGCTGCTCTCCTCTATAGTGCTATCCTCATTTGAATTTGAGTGTTGATCCTCTCTCTCTCTGAATGTGACTCTTCTGCTAAGAAATACTCCATTTGATTTGCCTTAGCCTTGAGAGGACACTTATGAGATAAATCCAAAGGCTCTCTACAATGAAAACATAACTTTTTCTTTCTTAAATCATTCAAGGTGTCATTATCCAACTTATCTCTTTTGGGCTGAGCATCCTTGTGAAAAGGATTTTTGTCGTTCTCCTTGTCCTTTTTCATATAAGAATCCTTGTGCTAAAATTTACTCCTAAATGAAGAAGGTGCTAAGTCACGAGCCTTTTTAGTGGCCTCCTGTAACGTACCTGGGTCATGTCCATTAACCCAACCTCGCAAGGGTTCTGAGAGTCCATCCATAAACAACACTACTGATCTCCTCTTTGAAATATCTGTGACCAACACAACTATCCTTTGAAACTCATTGATATATGTTTCAACTGATCCCCACTGCTTGAGTTGTGCCAACTCCTTAAACTATAATTCAGGATCCCTAGTATCAAATCTCTCTATGAGCTTCTCAGTGAACTCCTCATAAGATGTGATCTGATTATGTCCCAAGGTTACCATGCCATGGTGCCACCACTCATGTGCTGGTCCATTGAAGTGAATAGTTGCATACTTTATAGCCTCCTCTTCAGGCATAGGATTTAGTTGCAAGTATGTATCCATCTTCTGCATCCAAGCTCGTGCAGTCATCTTCCCTCAAGCATCATAATAAGGTAAAGAAAGTTTCCCCACTTTCTTTCTCAACTCAAAGTTTTGACTTTGTCCTCTTGATCTGGGCATGTGTCTCATCCTCAAGTCCAAGTAATCTCTAAGAGAGATATCTTCCTGAAACTCTGGCCCATTGGCCTTCCGATCCCTCATAAATTGATCCTGTAACTCTACAATCTGTAGTTCATTAATCAGTTGAACTAGTTCTCTAGGTGGAAAGGTGGGTAGAAGAGGTCTCGAGCTGGTTGTTTGAGTTTTCCGTGCAACATGTCTAAAGTTATTAGCCTCATTTCCATTGCTGTCATGTCCATTATTACCATTAATGTTGTCTTGGTCTCCATTATCATTACCCCTATTATTGTTGTTTCCATTGTTGGCATCACCTGGATTAATATTGATGCCCATCTATCTAGCCATTAGCTGCAACATCATATTTGTTCGCCTATTCTGCTCCTGTTGCATCATATCCATTCACCTATTTTGCTCATGTTGCATCATATTTTTCTCCTGTTGCATTCGTTCCCCCTCCTCTAATGTACTTAGTAACCTGAATATTACATTTTCTTGGTCGAAATTGGTATTTCTATCATCTCAGTCACCCATGTTGTTGTCTTGTTCAAAGAATGTCACCTCTGTGTCTATATGACTAGATTGTATGTTCCTCTGCACAAACAAACTATCCTATTCATTAAGCGAGTCTGAACTCCTACTTTGTCTTGCTCTGGTATTGTGAAAATTATAAAGCCCTTGTCGCATGCTCAAACATAAATGTTGAAGATCTCTACAGGATGGTAGGACTTATGGCTCTAATACCATTGTAATGGACACCCAGGAATCCCCAAAAGCTGAATCAACTGCTAAAATTATATTAATTCTAAAAATGCTGCAATCAAGTACAAAGAGATGTATTCCAAAGGTCAAACCCTAAGGGAATGATGTCTAGAATGTTACAACAGAGAATGAATGTCCTCTATTGCCAAAAGAAGGGAGTGTGATTCACACATCCAAGCTCTTATCAAATCTAAGTCATAATCATCCGATAATCAACAATGAGACTTTCAGTCCTATTTATCCTTTTCTTCATCCTTTTGGAAGGAACTAAAACATTAATTAATTGCAAGAGCTAGAAGCTTCCTCCTTCCAATAATTAATGTGTACCCTAGAAATTCCTCCCTGGCAATAATTAATTAAATCACGAGAGGCTTCCATCCTTCCAATAATTAATACATACCCTAGAAGCTATTAATACAAAGTCACCTTTTAATTTTTAATTGAATGACTTTATTTTTTCTTATCCTTCACTTAGACTTTGGAGAACGTGAAGGCTAAAACATGGGAACATTACACTGCAAGTCCCGATCTCCATAGCCATCAAACATCATACATCCCTTATCTAAGATGGGAGTGTGACCTAGACACTTTTACCATCTCACCCACAAAGCGTTGAGCTCCCCCAAGGTCCTTCATAACATAAAGAACACCCCAACTCTGGCACGAGAAGCCTAGTAACTCATAACAAGAGGATTAGATGGATCCGGTGTAGCCGTGAAACATACTACTTTCCACATATGTCTAAGTAGCCTAATCACGAAATGTGAAAGGGAAAAATAATATAACAACATATCTATGTGCATATTCATTATAAAAAGAAAAACAACTTTGGCCAAAGCACTTTAAGAGCCAATATTAATAGATAGAAGAAACAAAACATATTATATCCATTCTAATCAGAACTGACAAATAAAAAGAAACAAAAAAACTATATCCATTTCTATCCTTCCTAAATTTTCCACATTACATCCAACCATAAGGTAGACTAGATGCACTTGTTCATAAGAAAAGAGAATCCATGTGAATAGTAATAACTTTCAGTTGAACGAAATCCAATTAGATACCATCAAATTATATACACAATAGACATCGGTCTCTTACTATACTAGTGCTAGAAATTAAGTGGAACTCAGACAAGATATGCTAATTTTATCTTGAAAATAAAATAAAATTGTTGCTCATATGCATCATTTCAGACTTTTAGGATTTGTTCTAGAGTACATAAAACATACATTCTTATTTAACCCAACTTCATTATAGTCAATACATATCACAATATTTCCTATAGATATATTGTATATGAGTAAGTAATAATAGAGTAAAAGAGAAACATAAGATGCCATTGTTCTCATTCCCCATACATTAGTTAAGGTCTATAAGTATTTAGTCTTTACATCAATCTTATTATAGATTATGTTTCTACATGATGAAATACCCAAAAGTAAGTATGATCCACATTAAGAATTACAACTAATAATCATTAAATTCAATAGAAGGGAAACACCTACATGGAAAATCAAAATAGAGACTTTCTATACTCATTAATCTCATTGAATTTGATAAGAATTATTGCAGCAGTTCATCATTAGGCAGTCAATCTAGTTTTCAAATGTTCACCTATGGTTGAGGTATGTAGACTACTTTATGGATGCTCATACATATTTTTTTACTTCATGTGATAATGAATGAATGTTATGTTTTATTAATGGATGAACAAATGATTGGATGTTAGATGGTAATGAGTAGTTTAGAGTTTTTAATTTTTTTTGGTGGGGGGGGAGAGTGGGTGTGGCATCAAACCTTTTTAGTTTAAGGTATGTTTCATTCCTCATTATTGAAATTTTACATCTCTTTATTATGCATTTCAAAATTTCTTGGTTTACCATTTAATGAAATTGATCTTTTGTATTGATGACTATCATAGAGTAGTGAATTTTTTGGCTTCAACATTTGCACTATCCTAGTCAATTAACTGTTTGCATCCATTGTTTGTGCACCTAGAATCAAAGGTATGTAAATTTATCACTTGTAACTATAATTTGCAAACACTACAAAAATCAGCTCACACATTCATCTGTAAGTCTTATGACATATTATTGTTCTTATAAATTCAAGTTGCATATGTTGCTTTAGTTGACATAGTGTTGGAAATGAAATAGACATATAGCATGAAATAACTTAGAAAGTCAAATGGAAAGAAACTATTTCAAGAACATCACCTTAACATTATATTTATGTTGGAAACCCATTGTGGGAGAACTTCCACAAGTAAATTTAGTAAGTATAGTTCAAACTCTACAAAACCAAAACCCCCCCTCCCCCTCTTGTAATGATAATGATATGTATACACATACTCTTTTGACACCAAGAAAGCTTGTCTATGGTGATTCTTTTCTTACACATATACACACTAGGTTGAGGGAATCCATTTTAGACTATCCATAGGCTTTATTCATATTCATCGTTGATCTGTGGCTCTCTACACATATCATCCCATCCCATTTTCCCACTTCTCCTAACACCCATATAAGAAGTCAACACAACATCTTCCCACAATTGGCCACATATTAGATTATGCAAAAGTCTAAGTGGGCATTTGGCAATTTGGATAGGCTAGTTGAAACAATCCATTTATTTTCTTGTATTTATGTAAGTAGATTGGAAAGAGAATTCAATAATGGAGACTCTTAGCTTTGGTTACATCCATGATTCAGGTTCCGTCCCACTGATGAAGATTGCATAGCACATTATCTCATGAGAAAGGTTTTAGGTAGAAATTTAATAAGTTATTAAATTTTGTGAGTACAAGAAACAAAAAATGAACATATGAAATGAAATAATCATATCTTGTGAGAAAAGTTTTAGATGGCAATTTAATTTTTAGATGATCAAATGAAATGAAATAATCTTATCTTATCAGAAAGGTTTTAGGCAATAGCTTAATTTTTAGATGATCATATGAATTGAAATGGGTATATGAGTACAAAGAAACTAGAAACACATTATGTACAGATGAAGGTATGAAATGGATGATTTTGGAGTACTCAGTATAGACACACAACATTCAATATGCACATAATATCATTTGAGATAAATTGGATAAGTTTTCACAAAAGAATTAAATAATCATTCTCTACTCCACTCTTAGCCAAACCACTCCCATGCTTTTAACTCCCAAAAATCTCAATCCTAAAGGTTGCCTTGTCTCCATAAGCCTTCACTATAATCATGGAAGAATTGATAAGTCAAAAGAGTTTCTTAATTGCCTCATCTTGGACAAGTAGAGCCTTGTTCAATTGGAAGAGTTCCCACCTTCATCTATAAGAATACATGTGAATCTGAATCTTACTATAAGAAACATCATTTTAAAAATTAATTTAAAATTATAATAAAATTAATTTTTGAATTATTAATTAAATTTAATAATACATATTCATGGCTTCGATTCCAAAGAAAAATGAACATATTCATGGCTTGTTCTCTAAAGAGGTCTTTAGATCTAGAAGATGAAGACATTTGATGTCTTGAAGTAGAGCATGTAGACCTAGAAGAAGAGGATGACCTCAAAGAAGGTGACTTACATGCATGTAAAGGCCTTAAGGAAGATTCATGTAATGATGCAATCTTCTCCTCTAACCTTTTCTCAAGTTTAGACTTCATTTTTGTCATGCGCTTAGAGAAATGAAGGTAAGAAAGATCATTTGTCTCTTCTAGTTCTTTGTATTGTGCATATAGATCTTGAAACTCTTTAGTGACATGGAGGATATCATGATCATCTAGATTTGGTTGAAGTTTTGTAGCACAAGGTTTAGATCCCATAGTTTTAGATGCAAAGCCAAGCATAAAATAGTCTAGAAGATAACTTGATGTTGAAACTATAGGAGGTAGAGTGTTCACTTGCTAAGAAATTAGAGAGAGATTAAAGTGACTTGTCAAACAATATGTCCAAGAAACTTATGACATGAATGACTCAAGTCAATAGCTAGGCAAGATGCCCAAATAGCCAAATAGATAGAGCAAGTAGGGTGACAAGTGAACAACTCTCCAACCCAAGAGTGTAGTCAAGAAATCAAGGCAACCATTTCAGCAAAAGGATAACTAGCAAGCGAACATAGACCATGAAGACGAAAAAATCAAGAGCACTAAGACCAAAGAGCCACTTTAAGCATGTTCTAGAACTAGAGACATAGCAGATCAAAGTCAAATGATGAGACTCCCCTTAGCAAGCAACACAAGAAAAAATGTTAAGACTTGATGCTTTGACTTGGTTGACAAAGTTTGACAATAGTTAATAGCATAGCAAGTTTGATGTTCAAAAAAAAATTCTTTCCAAGCAAGATAGTGACACATGAAGTAGTCTTCGAACAATCAAGCAAGGGACAAAGCAACCTTGCATGATACAAGCATATGTGAGGTCTTAAAAGAAATCCCTAGAACTATTGTCATGTGTATGTTCAAAAGATTTTCACTGGTATACCACATTTGAGAACACATCAAGCAATATCTACCTAAAGGACATGGTTCATTACTCAACAACTTGGCCCACACTTGATGTTCCTTTTCCTCACACCAAGTGCTTACCCACAAGATATATTGGCTTTGTCATGGAAATGCCATAAGCACAACCAAGGGAACACATATGGTGAGTGTAAATCTTGGGGTGATCCGGGTAGTCCACTAGGATCAATCCTTGCACCAAGAAGTTGAGCGGCTAAAAAAGGTAGTTACAAACTTATGGTGTTTAGATAGGGCTTCCGTTCATAGTGTTCCTCTTGCTCCCAATTATGGGAGACCTCACCTTGCGATGAGTAACCGATCTTGCGATCACAAGAGTACCTTAAGTATTCTTTCCTAGTGATCTCCCTATGGTCGAAATCCCATAAGCGATCACACTAGGCGAAGACAAACACTACATCTACCAAAGTTTTGTGTCCTTGGTAGCCTTGAGTTTATAGTGGGTTGGAAGAGCCGGGTAATCTGCTTGTCCCCACTTGGGTCGTTCCTCTCAGGTTGTTCGAGAGCAGGCCCTTTAAAGGATTCTAAACTACACAAAGAGTGGATCAACTTTTGGAAGTCAAGATTTCTGATTCACCACAAGGGTGAAGAGCATACTCTCCTATTCCAATCATTTTCTCCCAAACACGCCAAGAAGATTCAGTTACCCCTTGCTTTTGAAACCAAATGGAAAGTCAAGATTTCTGATTCACCACAAGGATGAAGAGCATACTCTCCTATTACCAAAAGACTCCAATCACAAGTTTTATGTGCCTATGAAAAATGAACAACTAGTCACTGCCACACATGAAAACAAAAAAGCAAGAAATTTTGGGTTTTTATGCTTTGGGCAGCCCTGCAAACAATGTTAGTAGCCCTTGCGCATTTGAAGCTTTGACATGCGTTCTTTTTATGCAATGTTTTAATTTTTTTTTCATAAGGATGGCAACCTGCAATCACAACTTGTTAGCACCACAAGTTAGTGTGAAATAACATAAAATACTGCAATAAAAACTAGTTAGTTGCCTCAAATATCCAAGTTATCTTTCAATCAAGTGTATGCAAAGAAAGTGCAAACTAATCACAAATGCTCTCATTTTTACTCTTTGCTTTTGACCTAGTCAACAAGATTAGACTTTTTTGCTATTATTTTGGATCCAAAAATATAAATAAAAAAAAGAGACCCCTACTAAAAATTAGAGAAATTTTCAAAAATGCAAGAAATTCAAAAAAATCTCTTCATTTGCGCCCTAGAGATCGATTTTGTCAAAACAGACCAGATTTATCAAATTGAGTTTTTGATCCCTAATACGACCTCAAAAGTCAAAACACAAAGAAATAACCCCCATTAGAATTTAAAAAGCTTTCTGAAAATGTAAGTTTTTTCTGAAAAATGCACTGATTTGCGATCAGAAATGGCTTTTTATGAAAAACAAAGAAAAAATTATAACTCTCGCAAATCACATCAAAATGATTTGAAAATTGGACTGAGACATTTTGAGCACATACCCAACCTGAAAAAAAAAATTCAGAACCAAAATTTAAGTGGTTTAAAAGATATGATTAAATCTTTAAACCAACTAGATTTTTGGCCTTCAAACCAATCTACTTATGGGTTGGCCTTAAAACTAAAGTGATAATTCTAAAAAAGCACTTGATTAGATCCAATATGCTGCTGTAAAAAACTAGAGATAAGAAATGAAAGAAAATGGAGTTGAAAATTTGATTCAAGCCCCACGGTGGGTGCCAAAAATGTACACTTGAAAGTGTCCCACTCTAAACCCTTCTCTCCAAACGATTCCATGAGTTCGGAATGCTTGGATGCCGGCTTAGAGCTCCCTATCCACGGAGTGCAAGAGAGTGTATTTCAAGAATAAGAAGGCTCTCAGATGAGCCTTAGAGATACTCTTCTTGCTAGTAAACCATGTAATGGGAGGTTCCAAAGACAAGATGCAAGAATGCAATTGTCCCAAGGAGTTCCTCAAGAATGCAATGCAAATGAAAATTAAGCTAGAATGAGATGCAAAGTGCATCTATTCTAATTATGGATGAGAGTGTTACAAAACCAAATATTAAGCTATGTGAGATTATTTGCAAGAATGAAAGCTAAACTAACATGCAACTATGCTAAGAATGCCATATGATCTTATGCTAATATGATGGAATGAGAGAATGAGACAAGAAATGAGAAGTTGTCCACAAAGCTCCCAAGAAACCTGTTAGAAAACCTGCAGCATGACAATATTCAAATGAGGATTGATGAGGGGGAAATCTCTCTCCCTTTTAAAGATGTATGGACGGTAGAGATCAAGATGAAGATGGTGGATGATCAACGGTGGAATTCAAAAAGAGGAGTGATCCATGTGCACACACAAGTCAACCAATAGAATATAAGTTGACTTGTCATATAAGACAAAAGTCACAAAGCCTTTTCTTTTAATTGCAAAATAGAAAAAGGACTTTATGTGTGCACTTTAAGTGGGTTAGAAGAATGGGGTGTTTTATTTAATTAAAAGGGGACATGTTCTTTTAATCAAATAATGAACTTAGGATAGCATAGTCAAACTATAGGTTATAATCAAATAAATTGATTATTAGCAATTTGGTCTAGGTAAGTGATTAAATTAAACTAGCCAAAATGCTAAGAAGGGGGCTAATAGTCCAGATGACCATTTTTAGGTGATTACAATAATACATTCTAAAACTTAAATTAGAGCATCCACATTTTATAACATGATTAAGAAAACTCTAGTGAGCAACATTAATTAAGCAGGTTGAACTTTGTTTAGGATTAGCAAATCAATTTTGTGGAAGACATTGAAAATCATTTGAAGTCAGACTTGAACAAAATCAAAGCTAGGGTAAATTCTAGGTGTTACAATCATAATTTATCAAAGAATATCATATTTAAAGGGTGTGAATTGCATATCTATGCCAAAATCTGAAATCAAAGAAAATAAGGCCTTTCAAGAGGTTAAATAATCCCAGACTTGAGTTGACAAACTCAAAATTTTATTGTTATCAAAAAGACATTGAAGTGAGGTTTGGCAGTGAACTACCTTTGATCTTTGAAGTGATTTAGTTGTAATTAGCCTCTTGATTGGGCAACGGGCAATCTCTAGGATCATAAAAGTGCAAGTCCATAAGCCAATTGTAAGAACCATGTCCTATTAAGCAATTGCCACATCATTAATTGCCAAAAATGAGGAAATAACACAAGTGAAAATCCTAGTTGAATAGTCAAAAATTATTTCCATTAATCATAACATATTAAACAATAGTTATTCATGTCATTAACCAAAATAAGAAATCCAATAATATTTATCCATTGAATAGTACAATTATGACATTATCCAAGGATGCTTACCTACACATCATCCATCCGTCAAAATGAATGATTATTAATTACAAATTTGAAAATCATTATAGATACATCATTTTTCATAATTACATCAAGTTTTCATCATAACATGATTAAATACATTACAACAAATGAGAGTTTGAAACAAGTTTTCCTCAAACATGTGTCCATTTGTAAGTCTTGGTCTCTACAGCCATCGGACATTGCCCATCCACTATCTAAGATGAGAGTGTGGCCTATGTACTTTTACCATGCCAACCATGACATGTTTAGCTCCACTAGGCTCCTTCCTGACATGAAGAACACCCTGAACCTATCACAAGAAGCCTAGCAACTCAAAACAAGAGGATCAGATGAATATGATGCAACTGTGAAACATACTACTTTCCACATATATGTCTAAGTAGCCTAATCACAAAATGTGGCAAGTAAAAATAATATGAAAACATATCTACACATATTCATTAAAAGAAAAAAAAAAAAAAAACCAACTGTGGCCAAAGCACTTTAAGAGCCAATATTAAATGATATAAGAAACAAAATATATTGTATCCATTCTAATCAGAATTGGCAGATTGAAAGAAGTAAAACATATTGTATCCATTTCTATCCTTCCCAAATTTTCCACACTACACCCAACCATAAGGTAGATTAAATGTACTCATTCATAAGGAAAATATAATATGTGTTCAGTAATAACTTCCAATTAAACAAAATCTAATTACGTATCATCAAATTATATGCAAAATACAAATTATTCTCTTACTGTGTTAGTGCTGGAAATACAAATTATCTTACTTTTATATTGAAAATAAAATAAAATTACTTTTCATATGCATCATTTCAAACTTTTAGGATTTGTTCTAGAGTACATACAACATACATGTTCTTATTTAACCCAACTTCGTTATAGTTGATACATATCAAAATCTTTCCTACAGATTTGTTGTATAGGAGTAAGTAATAATAGAGTAAAAAAGAAACATAAGATGTCATTGTTCACATTCCCCATACATTAGTTAAGGTCAAGAAGTATTTAGTCTTCACATCAATCTTATTATAGATTCTGTCTTTATAGGATGTGATACCCAAAAGTAAGTATTATCTACATTAAGAATTACAACTAATAATTGATTAAATTCAACAAAAGGGAAACAATTACATGAGAAATAATAACAAAGACCTTCTATAAGTTCATTAATCTCATTGAATTTGATAAGAATCATTGCAATAGTTCATCATTAGGCATACAATCTAGTTTTCAAATGTTCACCTATGTTAAATGAATATATATATTCTTAATTCCTCACAGTAAACTTATTTTGTTTGCTTCATTATGGTTGCATGTGGACTACTTCTAAAACAACTACCATGGTTGATTTCATTAATTGATCTTCCATCTTCTATGCAAACATATTTAAATTATCAATTAATAGATAAAATCTATTTGGTTATTATGTATGTCACATAACCCATGAGAGCAAACATGTCCACCAACATCTTGTTGGAAAAATGTTTAGTGCTCCCCTTGGGATTCATGACAAGGGCTTAATAGCCCCCTATATACTATACATTGAGTGGTTGTATTAGCCATTGACATATTGGTCTTTTTGTTCAATGATAACCCCACTCTAGTAAGTGGTATCAAAATGATCACATGTTTGGATCCTCAAATCCTCAAGTAATGCTGAGGGAGATATTGTTAGCAAAATGTTCAGTGCTCCCCTTGGGATTCATGAAAAGGGCTTAACCACTTCATGTGTACTATAAATTGAGTGGTTATGTTGGACATTAATAGATCGGTCTTTTGGTACAATGGCAACCCCACTCTAACAAATCTATCACTTTCTCCCAAAATCCACTAGAATCTCAATAAATGTTGCTATTGAATCTAAGTAAACATAAGTGAATGTCAAGTTACCTATACCACCACACGGTTTTTTGGTTAAATGTTGAATTGTTCAATGGTTTCGATCATATCCAATTTTCAACATAGTTTAAGCCAAGGAACCAATTTACACATCTTAATGTAATTGAAGCTTTGAGTCTAAGCAATGAAAAATATTAACATGTCTATGCTCAACATTAACTCAAGATTAGTAAGTTTAATGGAGAGTTTGATATGAATTAATAATAACCTTTCAAAAATGGTTTTTACCCTTCTACAGTTTGTGACTCAAATTTTACCTTTTGGTGCGGCAATGCATGTGGAATTCCTGGGCAATATATATGGCAGGCAAGGATAAATACACAGTAAGGAAATACAATGACAACTAAGAGAACATCATTGCAAGATTTTCCAAGAAGTATAATGGTAATCCATACGTTCAAGCTCTTGCATGATTTACCACACACAGAAATGACATTCTAGTTGTAGTTACATTTATAGAGGTGGCTACTAACGGAAAAAATAAAACATGAGCCTTTACATAGGAATGTATCCCCATACTACTATTGTAAGGAATGGTCAAGCCAACCATAAGGAATAATTATGGGTTGCACATTAAATTATATATGTTTTATTTTAGTTCAATAAGAGATATTAGTAGTTTCGATGTCCGCTAAAAGTGCAGACTAGAAATGAACAGAACAACAATAGAGATAAAAGACAGAAACACACGTTTTTATCATGTTTCACCACAAATTGTGCCTATGTCCACATTGCAAGGAAGATCTCTATTAATTTAAGTGTCTAAACTTTACATCATAGTTGTAGCTTCAGCTCTTTGAATACAATATGAAATAATGAACCTCCAATACATATTTATAGAGTCTCAAAGGAAATGAAGAGACGAACAATTGGAGGGAAAATAATAATAAATTGTGAATAATAAAAGAAAGATTGTTGGGCTTCACATAGACACCCAAAAAACTCCCTCTTGAAGTCCAACTGTTGTAATGTATGAGTCTCCCCTGAATTCCCCTACTATTATTTCTTTACAATGTCGAGAAAAGCTCAAAAAAACTTGAACTTCTCTCGTGGAACAACCTTTGTAAGTGCATTAGTTGGATTTTCTTTGGTATAATCTTCAAGACTTGAATTTTTTCCTTGTCAAGTTTACTTTGAATGAAATGATAGTGTACCTTAATATGCTTAGTCTTACTATGAAACAATACATTTTTGGCTAAGTCAATGGCACTTTTGCTATCACAATACAAGGTTGATCCTTGTTGAGGGCAATCAAAATCACCAAATAGGCATTGCAACCAAACCAACTCTTTTGCTCCTTCAGTGAGAGCAATGTATTCAACCTTAGTAGTAGAAAGTGAGACCACTTGTTGCAACTTTGATGTCCAATTGATCCCTGCTTTAGCAAATGTAAATACATAACCAGTAATGGATCTTCTATTGTCTAAATTTTCAGTCATATCTGAATTAGTATAACCTCTAAGTCCTTCATGGCAAATCTTTTTGACATCTTTTCTTTCAATTCTAAAATTAACTTCATAGATGAGCCAGTGACAAGCACATCATCAACATAGAGAAATAAAAGAATTAAGGAACCATCAAGTAACTTCTTTTAGTAGACACATGGATCAAATTCACACCGAATGAAATTGTGTTTAGTCATGAATTGATCAAACTTGAGGTACCACTCCCTCGGAGCTTTCTTGAGACCATACAAGCTCTTCATTAATCTACAATATAAGTTTTCTTTACCATGTTTAATAAAACCCTTGGGCTGCATCATGTAGATTTCTTTATTCATATCACCACGGAGAAACGTCATTTTTACATCCAATTGTTCAAGTTCAAGATCATGAGCAGCAACTGAACCAAGAATAGCCTAGATTGTAGTCATCTTGACCACAGGTGAGAAGATTTCATTGAAATTTGTGTCCTTTTGCTAATCAACACCTTTAACCACTAGCCTAGCTTTTTATTGTTTCTCATTTTTTCCTTCATCTTTCAATTGATAAATCCATCAATTTTTGAGTTCTTTTTTATTTGGTGGTAAAGGAACCAGATCCTAGGTTTTGTTTTGCAGCAGAGAATCCATCTCTTCCTACATCACTGCCTCCCATTTTTGAGAATCCAATGCTTTGCGAGCTTCTTTGAAGCTTGTTGGTTCAACTTGGTCTAAAAGAAAAAGTTTTGGCTCTGCTTCTTCAGAGCACAAGAGTTCATAATTAGAGAATCTGGTAGGAAGCCTTCTCTATCTTGTAGATTTTCTTAGCCCCTAAATATTCTCACCATTTTGTATATTGTCATCAACATCTCCCTTGTCAATGTTACAAGAATTTTTTCTTAGTGATTCATAATCACTGCCTTGAGAAGATGTAAAATGACTCTTCTTTTGAGTTTGGTTTTGATCAAATCCTTTTTGAACAATCCCCATACTAAGGTTATGGCTCAGTGAGTTTTGCCCCATGGAAAAGAAACATCGCTATTATGTGTTTGATCATTTTGATATCCATGTTCTGCATTAAAGTGACTTCTCTACTATGAAGGAGTCTGCTACTGAGATTTTCACTATGACTTCTACCAATGGATGTATGTACATAGTCCAGATTGAGTTTGCCTTATGTTGTATATCCTTTGTCAACTTCACCTTGGAAAATAGTAGGGACCTATGGTAGAGGATTATCGTGCACTATTATTTGACCCATGTGGAGTTCATGTTGGTAATGCTCGGTGTTGTGATGTTTCCTAGAGTCACCTATATCTTTGTTAAAACAAGGGATTTGAAGTCCCCATATTGTCTTCAGGTTGAGAATAGGAACACGTGGATGAGAAAAATGGTATGTGTGTGCTTCACACTATTCAGTACCAATAGAGGTTGGTTCATGCAAATTGTCATCAATTTCAAGTCTATTTCCATGGTGATGCCATGTGTCTCCATTCACAGGTAGGCGCAGTTCAATTCTTTGATCATGTTGGAAACTCAAGTCAATATTTTGTTGTTCTCTAGTCTAATGACAAGTGAGCTCTTTATGTGGTGGTATTTGCACTATTGTGGCATCCTGTCAGCCCCTGTTTAGGATATGTAAGATGAGAGTAAGCTAATGTCTATCAATGATTTTCCCATTGGTTTCCCTTTCTCTTACATGACCAAGCTGCCTAGTATGTTAGAAATGACAGGCGACAAAACCACTATTGTTGTTGTGTGAGAAGGACCATGGGTAAGGCTCATGTATGGAGTCCACCTCACCTGTGAGTGGCATATCGACATCCTTGAAATTTTTGTGACTAAAAACATTGGCAAGTGGTGTAACTTCATCAGTATATTTTCCATTTTCTCTATATTCAAACAGAGGATTATCATCTCTATTTTTATTTAACTTTGAATTTGGGGTTTCATAACCATGACTACTTTGTTCACTAGTAGTATTTGAGTGACTACACATGCTAGTAGAAGAAGAGAATAGAGGGGCAGTGGCTAAGACTGAATTGGGAGATAAAACACTTGAAGGAACATTATTTTGAACATCGTCAGCATTAGAGATATTATCAAAAATAGAGAAAGGGGCATATTCACATAGTGTATTTTCTTCCTTCTGTAATGTTGGAAATACCTTCTCATTAACTGGTCTTCACCATAGCCCACAAAAATGCCTTTTTGTGATTTTGGATCAAGCTTCTTTCTTTTCTCCTTTGTAACATGTACATAAGCTTCACATCCAAACACTTGAATGTGAGAATATGAGATTTTCTTTCCTAGCCACTCTTCCTTTGGTATGCCAAAGTCCAACTGAGAACAAGGACTTTGATTGATTAAGTATATCATTTTATTACATGCCTCTACCCAAAACTCCTTTCCTAAACTACCATTAGAAAGCATACAACAATATTTCTCAAGGATTGTTCTATTCATCCTCTCCATTACTCCATTTTCTGGTGGGGTGAATGGAACAATCTTAATTCTATGGATGTCATTGTCCACACAAAATGAATCAAAATCCAATGAGAAAAATTCTCTGCCATTATCCATTTGCAAGCACTTTATTTTGTGGCCAATCTAATTCTCAACTAAAGTCTTAAAGATTTTAAACTTGTTAAAAACATTAGATTTATTATTCAATATGTAAATCCATACCTTTCTTGTGCAATCATCAAGAAAAGTGACGAAGAAGTTTGCTCCTCCAATAGAGCTTTCCTAGGTGGGTCTGAACACATCGGAGTAGAAAAGTGCCAAAGGAGTACCTTTCTTTTCATGTTCGATCCTCAAGAAGTTGAACCACTTCTATTTTTCGTAGAGACAATGTTCACAAAATTGTAAGTCAACTTATTCCAACCCTAGTAATTGTTCATTTTTATGCATAACAACAAGGCCCTTTTTACTCATGTGACCAAATCTTAGACGCCACAATTATGAGTTGTTATCTTCAACTGTCATGGAAGCCCCCACTTCATTGATATTTTCTACAATATACAAACTCCCAATCTTGTCTCCTTTTGCAACTACCATGGATCCTTTTGTTACTTTCCATGAATCGGTTAGAGAAGTGACAAAACCTTCCACAAATAGTTGGCTTACAGAAATGAAAATTCTCTTTAGTTTTGGAACATGGCACACATCTTTTAATAGTCATTTGATGCCTCCTTTCAAAGATAATAAAACATCTCCTTTTCCTACTATTTGACATGCCTTATTATCACCCAAGTACACTTCACTGAACTTACCTTCTTGATAATTTGAGAAGTATTCCATACATGAAGTGGCATGAAATGATACACCATAATCCAAAACCCATGAGGCTAAAATAGTCTCGATTGTAGATAAAATTAGTACACTATCATCTTTGTCATAGATGATGTTGGCTTGACTTTACTGTACTCATTCTTGTGCTCTCTTATAACCTCTACAATCTTTTTTTATGTGACCACTTTTTCCACAAAACTAGTAGTCTCCTCCTTTCCTTTCCCTTGACTTCGAGCACCTAGCTGATTTTGATCTTCTATGACGACTATTCCTTCCTCTATTTTGGCTTCTTCCTCTATTTTTGGTACTGACTACCATGAAGGCTTCACTGGATACGGATTCCTTCTCCAAATATCCTCACTAAGTAGAGTTGCCATTGCTTCATCATAGGCCAACTTGCTCTTTGAGGAGTTAGAAGTACTAACTGCTATAACAATGGGATCCCAAGTGTTAGGTACTGAACACAACAAGATGATAGCTTTAGATTCATCATCTTGTGTCATGCTAATCGAGGATGCTTGACATAATAAAGTGTTCAAATCATTTATGTGATTTGACATCGTAGTCCCATCCTTCATTTTCAGCTTGTAGAGCTTCTTCATAATAAATATTTTATTTGCAGCTGAGGCCATTTTGTACATACTTTGAAGTTTGTCCCAAAATTCCTTGGTTGAAGATTCATTGTGAACATTGAATAAAACATTTTGTGATAAAGAAAGAAATATTGTTGCCTTTTCTTTATCATCAGTTTTAACCTAGTCTTCATCCTTCATTGCAGCCAATTTCTTTTCTTTTCTATCAATTGCTACCGCCAAGTCTTTCTTGACTAGCAACAAATGCATCTAAATTTTCCACAAACTAAAATTCTATCTTGAGAATTTTTGCACTTGAAAATCTTCCATGATTCTGCATTTTCAAATGCCAAAATTGATTCTAGCTACTATGCCAAGCTCTGATACCAATTGTGGAGTTCACTAAAAGTGCAAACTAGAAATGAACAAAACAAAAATAAAGATAAAAGACAAAAACACATGATTTTATCATGGTTCACCATAAATTGTGGCTACGTCCACACTACAAGGAAGATCTGTAAAGACTGCCCCTACAAAACCAATGCCACATCAGCAATCCCCATAAAATGCAAAAAAATTCAATGAGAATCAAAGTCATTTGAGTATTGACCAGTGAGCATAATTTGGTTAACTATCATTAACTTTAACAAAAATGATGCACATAAATATATGCTCAAATCTACAAGAAACCATAATTTTTTTACTAGATTACCATGAGTATCAATTATATCAACCATTTTGACAGAAGCTCCAAAACATGTCTAAAAAAAAAAGGCAAGAATATTGCAGGAGTGCTTTACCACCTACCATGAAGCTGTTAAGCTTCCCCAAAATCTTTCTTGAAATGAAAGATACCCAACCTGGCATCGAGGGAGACTAAACAGGTAAAACCAAGAAAGTAATGGAATTGTGCAACACATAGTCTACAATTCAACTAGATAAGTAACACCCCTTAAGGAAAACACTTTCCAAAAATAAAGGACTTCACCTCGTAATAGTACAATAAATCTAAATATTGACCCTTATCAATACTTAGTTATCTATATGTGCAATATTTCTATATATCTAATCCAATGTAGGCAATCCTCTTAATCCAATTATTTATTCCACATGAAACAAGTCAACTACCTAATATAAGTATGCATCCATAATGCTCATAGTTAACCCATTATATAATATTTTCAACCACATAAGATCACATTTGTATTGCATATTTTCCTCTAAATTAAAGGTCTAATCATTAGCCAAAATCATGTTATAAGAAAAAGAATTATAATACTTGCTATCTAGGTGGACTTTTGACCATGCATGGAAAATAGATATACAACAACAACTTAGCTCAAAGCAGCTTAATGACCACACTACTAGTAGGTAGTGAAATACATCTACCAACATACTATTTCATCCTAACTTCTCCTACAATTATATCATAGTTTCTCACACATCATCAAGGATAACTATTGCAAGATAATATAAACTTCCACATATTACATTCTCATGGAAAGCATATTATGATACAATAACTTCATATTAAGTAGATAGTACAACTTAGACATTCTTCTTACACATACTAAGACAATTTTAGTATTCCTTAAATTTTACCAACACCATTTCACTACTGTAAGGATATACTCAAGTTTTTCACTAAAATGTGTTTAATTTAACGAATTTCCTTTCGACCCCTTAGAAGACAAAATATCACACTTTGCAATGTTACAATCAATCACTTAAAAAAATTGGATTTACATCTATATCCCTCATAGCTCTTTGCTCACTCCTTGTACTTCCATGTTGTCTCAATTTATAGTCTAATGCCTCTTAAAGTTTACGCTCAAGACACTAATTGTGAACAATTCCATCTTTGTCCCAACTTTAACAACCATGTAAGACTAGCATAGTTCAAAATTGTTGTACAATTATATACCTCTTGGTTTGAAAAGAAAATGTCATCAATGTGCATTTTTCTAGCATAAGCTAGGTATTTTCTAGTTAAGGAGGAGGCTTAACCCTATTCATATCAACTCTTGATAGTTTTCCATATGAAAATTTTTGTTATCCCAACTCAAATTACACAACACCTTTCCTAATCGCATTAACAATCATGAACCCATTTGATAGGAAGAGTGTTATTTTAAGATAGTTGTCTTGGAGAGTTATTGGTCAATAAATGGTTTGCCTATAGAATTTTGTGTTACAACTAGATACAACACAACTTTCATAATATGCACATCTTAACATTTTACACTTACTGCATAAGGTAAAATCACTTGATGGGTGTATCTAAGAATAAAAATCTCACTCAAGTTTCAGTCATTTTCATTTGCTTCAAGTTTCAATTAAAACATAGCATTCAAAAATTATAAAAAATAAGAGAAAAGATGAAGAACCTGGTACAACTATTGTTATCCCACTCTATCATTTCAGCTACTCCTTCTCATCTTGTCTAATCAACTTCACAATGTGTTTGTTATTCATTTGCCTCCGAATTTCTATAGCCTTAGCCGTGGTTTTCATTATAATCCCTCAATTTGTTCAAAGACATTGGCTTCCTCACACAAAACCCTTGGAAAATCACTTGAATTTTTACAATCATCGCAATCTGAATGATAATTATTCAGCCTTTGATTTGATCTCCTATCAGGTCCTCAAACCCCAAACACCCCAAACAAAGGATCATCTTTGAACTTCCAAAGTAGAAGTAAGTGGATATACTCTGTGATTGCATACAGAGACCTTGATGAGTCACTAGATATGGTCTATCATTACAGCCATGATAGGCTTGGGGCCTCTAGACATTATCTCTTTACAGGAAGGCCTTGTCACTACAAAGTTCTTCAAAAATGGTTTGAAGATAGGATGCAGAGTGAAAAGGAAGATAAGAAGCCTCACACTCCCAGCCAGTTTGGCACAAGATTCTCACTTTTGGGTGTATTTAGAAGAGGTGAATCACCCACTTGAGAACTATACATCAGAATCCATGGCGAAGCTCAAAGAGTTTGAGAATCAAGTGAATAGCATGATTGATGCCCAAGAACTTTGTTAGGAGGTTTTCTTGGAAAACAAAAAATTTATGTTGTGGTGAAAGAACAAGTTGCTAGTCAAATATAAGTGGACCTGGGTAAGTGCACCAAGTTGTGGTGCCAAAAGGGGGGTATAAGTGGACACCTTTTTCCTGAAATCAGCAAATTCTGAACTTCAACAAGAATTTGAAGATAGTTACGCTCAAAATTTTAAGATATGACAAAAACAAAAGTCGTAGTCCTTTGAATCTAGTTTCTAAACTACTAATTTTTTTTCAAAATGGTTTAGTTTTAGGTCCTCAAAAAAGGGGGCCACAGAAAGTGGTACTGTTTATTCCAAAAAAACATAACATGGTACAAAGTGTGGCCCCCCTAAAATTTTAACTTTTTTTTTGAAATTATTTAATCGCTCTGGTCAAAAGTTACCTAAAACTATGTAGTTTATCCCAGATTTTTCGTGTAATTTTATAATGTGTATTTTTTTTTTAATGAATTTTTAAATTAGACCCATCCTAAAAATGTGAAATATCTGTGTGCTCCCCCTAGAAATGATTGAAAACTAATCTAAAATCAAAACTTCTTTTTTTCAAAGTGTGTAGAATGGAGTCTAGTTTCTAAAAAACTAAGTTGTTACAAAATTTGATGAATGAGCTAAAATCTACAACCCAATTAGTACATGGTGGTTTTTGACAAAAAATGAACATACATTCAAAAGAAATTATAGATGAAAGACTTAAAATAGTTCAAATTAAAAATAAATTATATGGTTAGATAGCTAACACAGAGACCTATAATGTTATGTAACCTGATCTTATCGATACCCAACCACGAAGAATCTTGAAGGGGATCACACAAGAAAAATCAATCATTTTTTGTATGTTTGCTGAAAAACATGTCTCAGACCTGTTTATAAACTCCAAACCTTTGGGTTGGATCTCCAAGGAAAAACCAAGCCTTAGGCTTGGTTTTAATGCAAAGCTTTGAATAGCGCATGCGCCCTATAGCACGTGCGCCCTATAGCGCGCACGCCCTATTAAAATGCTATTGAATTCGAGGTAGTGCGCACGCACTATTGAGACCTAAATTGCAAACCAAAACCAAGAGAGAGCTGGGGGGTGGGGCGAGGGAATGGCTATTTGTGTGTGTGAGAGAGATAGAGAGAAAGTAGGGGATGGGAGAGGGGAGAGAGGAAGTGAGAAAGAGTAGGGGTGGCAGAGAGAGTATAGGATAGGAGATAGAGGAAATGTGAGAGAGTAGGGGTGGCAAAGAGAGTACAAGATGCAAGAGAGAGGAAGTGTGAGAGAGAGTACAAGTTGGGAGAGAGAGATTGAGAGTAGGGGATGGGGAAGAGCGAGAGTAGGTGGTGGGAGACGGAGTGGGAGAGGAAGAGCGAGAGAGAGGAGGATGGGAGTGCATGTGTGTGAAAGAGAGAGAGTAGGGAATGGGAGAGGGGGAAGATAGAGTAGCTTGAGAGAGAGTAGGGGATGGAAGAGAGAGTAGGGGATGGAAGAGAGAGTAGGCAATGGGAGAGGGAGTGGGAGAGGGAGAGAGAGAGGGGGGATGGAAATGTGTGTAAGAGAGAAAGAGAGAGAGTGTGAAAATGTGAGAGAGGGTAGGGGGTAGCACAGAGAGAGTAGAGAGGGAGAGAGAGAGAGAGAGAGAGAGAGAGAGAGAGAGAGAGAGAGAGAGAGAGAGAGAGAGAGTGAGAGTAGGTAGTGGGAGAGGGAGAGCGAGTGAGAGAAAAAGTAGAGGATGGGAGAGGAGAGAGGGGGGATGGGTGTGTGTGAAAGAGAGAGAGTAGGGAATGAGAGAGGGGAGAGAGAGACAAAGAGAGTAGGGGATGGGATAGAAAGAGAGTAGGCAATGGCAAAGGGAGTGGGAGAGGGAGAGAGAGGTTGGATGGAGGAGAAAGAGATTAGGCAATGGTAGAGGGAGTGGGAGAGGGAGAGAGAGGGGGGATGGAAGTGTGTGTAAGAGAGAAAGTAGGGGACGGGAGAGAGTGTGAGAGAGAGTAGGGGTGGTAAAGAGAGAGAGTGAGAGTAGGGGATGGGAGAGAGAGGGAGAGAGAGAGAGAGAGATAGTAGGCAATGGGAGAGGGAGTGGGAGGGAGAGGGAGAGGGGGAATGGAAGTGTGTAAGAGAGATAGAGTTGGGGATGGGAGAGACTAGGCAATGGGAGAGGGAGTGAGAGAGAGAGAGGGGGGGGAATGGGAATGTGTATAAGAGAGATAGAGTAGGGGATGGGAGAGAGTGTGAGAGTTTGAGAGAGAGTAGGGGGTGGTAGAGAGAGCTTGTACAGGATGGGGGTGAGAGAGAGAGAGAGTATAAGAGAGAGTAGGGGATGGAAGAGAGAGAGTGAGAGTAGGGGATGGGAGAGAGAAAGTAAAGAGGGAAAGAGAGTACTTGAGAGAGAGAGAGATAGTAGGTGGTGCAAGAGGGAGTGGGAGAGGGAGAGAGAGGGGGGATGGGAGTGTGTGTGACAAATCTAGAGAGTAGGGGATGGGAGAGGAGAGAGAGAGGGGGGGATGGGAGTGCGTGTCTATGAAAGAGAGAGAGTAGGGGATGGGAGAGGGGAGAGAGAGAGTAGGGGATGGGGGAGAGGGAGTGGGAGAGGGAGAGAGAGAGAGGGGGAATGGGAATGTGTGTAAGAGAGACAGAGTAGGGGATGGGAGAGAGTGTGAGAGTGTGAGAGAGAGTAGGTGGTGGCAGAGAGAGCTCGTATGGGATGGGAGAGATAGAGTGAGATTAGGGGATGGGAGTGTGAGAGAGAGTAGGGGATGGGAGAGAGAGAGAGTGAGAGTAAGGGATGGGATGGGAGAGAGAGAGAGAGTAGAGAGGGAGAGAGAGAACTTGAGAGAGAGAGATCTAGTAGGCGGTAGGAGAGGGAGAGGGAGAGAGATAGGGGGGATGGGAGTGTGCGTGACAGATGTAGAGAGTAGGGGATGGGAGATAAGAGAGTGGGGGGATAAGAGTGTGTGTGTCTATGAAAGAGAGAGAGTAGGGGATGGGAGAGAGTGTGAGAGTGTGAGAGAGAGTAGGGGGTGGCAGAGAGAGAGAGTACGAGATGGGAGAGACAGAGTGAAAGGATGGGAGAGATAGAGTGAAAGGATGGGAGAGAGTGAGAGAGAGAGTAGGGGGCGGCAGAGAGAGAGAGAGTATAGGATGGGAGAGACAAAGTGAAAGGATGGGAGAGAGTGTGAGAGAGAGTAGGGGATGGGAGAGAGTGTGAGAGAGAGTTGGGAAAGGGAGAGAGAGAGAGTAAGAGTAGGGGATGGGAGAGAGAGAGTAGAGAGGGAGAGAGAGAACTTGAGAGAGAGAAATAGTAGGTGACCTGGGAGAGGGAGTGGGAGAGGAGGAGAGAGAGGGATGGGAGTGCGTGTGACAAATCTAGAGAGTAGGGGATGGGAGAGAAGAGAGAGGGGGGATGGGAGTGTGTGTGTGTGTGTGTCTGTGAAAGAGAGAGAGTACGGGATAGGAGAGAGTGTGAGAGTGTGAGAGAGAGTAGGGGGTGGCAAAGAGAGAGTACGATATGGGAGAGACAGAGTGAAAGGATGGGAGAGAGTGCGAGAGAGAGTAGGGGATGGGAGAGAGTGTGAGAGAGAGTTGGGAATGGGAGAGAGAGAGAGAGTAAGAGTAGGGGATGGGAGAGAGAGAGTAGAGAGGGAGAGAGAGAACTTGAGAGAGAGAAATAGTAGGTGACCTGGGAGAGGGAGTGGGAGAGGAGGAGAGAGAGGGATGGGAGTGCGTGTGACAAATCTAGAGAGTAGGGGATGGGAGAGAAGAGAGAGGGGGGATGGGAGTGTGAGTGTGTGTGTGTGTGTCTGTGAAAGAGAGAGAGTAGGGGATAGGAGAGAGTGTGAGAGAGAGTAGGGGGTGGCAAAGAGAGAGTACGAGATAGAGTGAAAGGATGGGAAAGAGTGTGAGAGAGAGTAGGAGGTGACAGAGAGAGAGAGTACGAGATGAGAGAGACAGAGTGAAAGGATGAGAGAGAGTTTCAGAGAGAGTAGGGGATGGGAGAAAGTGTGAGAGAGAGTTGGGGATTGGAGAGAGAGAGAGAGTAAGAGTAGGGGATGGGAGAGAGAGAGAGAGAGAGTAGAGAGGGAGAGAGAGAACTTGAGAGAGAGAGAGATAGTAGGTGGTGGGAGAGGGAGTGGGAGATGAGGAGAGAGAGGGATGGGACTACGTGTGAGTGATCTAGAGAGTAAGGGATGGGAGAGGGGAGAGAGAGAGGGGGATGGGAGTGTGTATTTGCAAAAGAGAGAGTTTAGGGGATGGGAGAGGGGAGAGAGAGAGTAGTGGATGGGAGTGTGTGTAAGAGAGAGTAGGGGATGGGAGAGAGTGTGAGAGAGAGTAGGAGGTGGCAGAGAGAGAGAGAGAGTAAGAAGTGGGAGAGGGAGGATGGGAGTGTGTGTGAGAGATCTAAAGAGTAAAGGATGGAAGAGGGGAGAGAGAGTGTGTGTAGGGGATGGGAGAGGGGAGAGAGAGTAGGAAGAGAGAGAGAGTAGGGAGAGAGAGAGAGTAGGGAAGGTGGAGAGTGATGTGTTCTAATATAGTGCGTACGCACTATGTGAAATCACCTAAAAATGATCAAAAAGAAACTTTGGGGCCCGTTTCATTCATTCTCTGCTTTTGTTCTGTTCTGCACTCTGTTATCCCGACAGAAATCGCGGGTTTCAACACAACAAACATTCTTTCAAAGTGACAAACACTATTTCAAGCTAACAAACACTATTTCAAGGTGGCAAACACTTTTGGAAGCTAACAAACACAAAATTCAATCATTGGATACACGATTTGAAGACTTTTTGAATATTCCTTGTATAGAAAAGGTTAGTGCAATCTATTTTAAAAATTGTTTGTGGATATATAGATACAAATTTGATTATAATTTGACATGTTGTTTAATATATAGTGAATTCATTGAAATTTGTATGTTTCAATGAAATGTTATTTCGAAATGGTTAGAAATTTGACAAGTCATTTTATATATATATTGTGTATTCATTCAAATAATTATAATTTTTATATGTATTTGAATAATTTGTAATTTACACATTTTAAGTAATTCAAATGTTTGAATAATTTGACATGTAGAAATCATCATCATGCCAAGGAAGAAACCAAAAAATTAAACAAATGAAGATAGGGAGAGAGATTTGGCAATTAAAAGAGATAAAATGAAATTACTACGTGAGCAAAGAAAATTGCAAAGCAATAATGAAGAATTGAATTTCGAAGAGGATCAAGAACCACCGGTACCAAGAAACAAAGAGGAAGAATTAGAAAGACAAAGAGAATGAATGAGACTGTTACACTCAAGAAGACAATTGAATTGTGAAGCTACACCATCTTCTAATGTTGGAGTCATATCGTCCGCTTCACCATCTTCCAATGTTGAAGTCATATCGTCCTCTCATGTTGAAGAGACACCGATTTGTAGATCCGATGATATACACACTCCATCATGTCATGTTGAAGGCACAACATCAACACATCAAGTAGGTGATATTCCATCTTTTGCATCTTATTGCCAAGGCACATCATCTTCGGTTCAAGGTACGCAATACACTCAACCTTATGTTGATGTTCAAAATTTTGAGAGAATTGAAGAGATTATAACACCTTCTAGAATTCATTTTAGAAGACAAAAATATTTGATTGATATTGATAGTAACATTTTGAAATCAATGCCTGACAAGATTAGCAAGCGTACTTGTCAAAGAAAAGTTAATCGTATGTGGAGATTATTTTTTGATGAATTAAATATTATAGGTCAATGCCAATTATTTGTTGAAATGATGAGGAATTTAAAATTTAGGCCTATCATGAAGATTCTTGGGCTAAGAACGATGGATGATTCAAATGAAAAAAATATTGTAAAGAATCTAATGAATGCTTATGACAAAGTGGGTTCTAAATCACGCACCAAAGATAGTAATATCGCAAGACGAGTACTTACATCAACAATAGTAAGTGGCCAAATGAAGAAAGCTCGACTCATGAGAAATACAAGCAAAACATTAAAAATTGGTAGAGGTACTCTAAGGAGAGCCATGCTAAGGCATGAGAGATTGGAAGATCCAACAAAAAATGAGTTATGGACATTTAGTAGTAGACTACCACGAAAGGATAAAGAAATTAGTGAAGCCTTGAAATCATTGATCGAAGATTTTTGAAAAAATAACACACGTGTTTCCCCTAATCAAAGAGATGTAAGAAGGAGGATTGGTAGCCAAAATCGCGAGCCACATGCAAAACATTTTTTGGACACAACTCAGACACAATTTTTTGCAAAATTTATTGGTATGTATCCTCAAATTCGAATAAGTCAAAGATTTTTTGAGATGGGTAAACCTTTTTTATGTGAAGATAAATCACACACGCACAACTTGTTGTTGTAGGATACATATTGAATTTTCTAACCATTTTGATGTTTTTAGGCATATATGCATAATTTTGCATTCTTAGTTTGTTTTGCAGGATTGTGACATAAATGAGCCACCAAGATCTTCAAGGGAATTCATATCCAACATTTTATGTGAAATAAGGGACGGCCAACAATTTTACAAGACATCATGCTTGGATGGTACGTGCTTATTTTGTGGTTCTTTACAAATTTTATCAACTTGTCAACATATGGATAGTACACATGCAATTGGAAATGAAATAGTAGATTATGGAAAATTTAAGATAGTGACATATACTCTAAAAGATGGGAAACATGGTAAAAGATGTGATTTAGTCATTGAAAAGATTCTAGTGTATGAGTTCATGAAGATTTTTCGTGAAAACATTATTTACAAGTATGCAAGGCATACCCATAGAGCTCGATGGCTGGATTTGCAATTCAAGTTGTGCAAGGATACGTTTCCACTGGATACGATTGTTTCGGTTGTAGATTTCGCAGAGAACGACACACTACAACCACAAAATGAGGTGCAAGCAAAGTATTATACTTCTCAATAGGTTTCCATATTTGTTCACATAACATTCATGCATTCACCTACAAGTATAGAGGATGACAGGAAGATTTTGAGGGAGTACCATTTTTACATCAGCGATGATCGATCACATTCTACGGAGTTTGTACATGGTTGTTTTCAACTATTTTATGGAGATTTGGCTAACAGGGGCATCACATATCGTCAGCACATTATTTGGTCAGACAATTGTGCATCTCAATTCAAGAATGCACGGATGTTCTATTGGTTGAGCAGGATGCACAAGTTGTGTAGAATTCAATACATGTGGAATTTCACAGAGGCTGGTCATGGAAAGGGAGAGCACGATGGTGCAGGCGCATGCATCAAAAGAGCCTTAGCTCATGAAGAACTAAAGTACAAAGATGGAGCAATATTGACAGATGCAAAATCCATCGTCCAATGGTGTAACGCTACAATGGGTCCAGGTAAGGAAGGTGAGTCCACGGTTCGTAGATTTTTTTGGTTGATAGATAATACTAACATTGCACCATATCAGGATTGTTGCACACTAATAGGATCCAGTGAGTTGCACTCTTTTAGAAGCTCTGATGCAAGTTCATGGAGTATCCACACACGAAAAATGGCATGCTATTGTCCATCATGTGCAGAGGAAAATTGGGATGACTGTGAGTCGATTGAATGGGTGGACAAATGGGATATACGAGTTTTGGACCCAATTGACACCTATCGTCCCCCACAAGCACTAGAAATGGTACAGATGGAATCGCCTATTGACTTTGACCGCTTGTCTGATCTAGTGCAACCTGGTAATATATATATTTATATATCTTTGTAATTTCAATATGTAACTTTATAACTTTTACGCAAGTATTTTCTGAATTAATGACCGCATTTTGGACATTTGTCACTGCAGGCCATGTTTTTGTTGTTATTGCACCTAAAGACAATGAAGAAGGGACAGATTATTATTTGTGTCGTTGTGTTCAAGCCAAACAAAAATTGGATCACTCGGTTATAGATGGTGAAGGTTTAGAGTACCATGTCGGTGCGGTGGTTGTAACCGGTACATGGCTTAGATGATATTCTATGAAGAACCCTAACTTGTGGTTATTCGAGGATTGGCAAACAGAGAGGAAGATTCTTCATTATTCAAATCTTGTTGTCGCATCAAATGTCCACTTGATAAAATATGGTGGAAAACCACATAATAAGAATCTTTGGAGAGTTCGCAAGTCAAACCACGAGGCAATACTTGAGACATTAAAATGTCGAGCAGATCTAGTTGGCTCATTAGATTGAATACAGAGAGAGGGAGAGAGAGAAAGAGTGATCAACTGGATCCAAATACATTGTTGCAACCTCTTCCCCAAGACTGTCCACATGAATAAGGTGGACCGTATTGTTATGATACATAAGTGATGAGATTTAGTTTAAATCATAGATTTTATGTTTTGATTTGTTTAGAATCTAGATTTTATGTTTTAATGTCTCCAATTTTTTTAAAGCATCATCTACAGTAGTTGTTTCTTGCAACTCATCTCTTACACTTTCTCAATTTTGCCTCTTCTAGGCTTGTTCCAACTAGCCCTTGCCAGTCCTAAACTATTGGGTGATTAAAATACCCTTTTCCTCACTCTAAAATATACTCCAAAACCAACTACACTTGTTTTGTAAAATATCACTCAAAACTGGCTATTTCAGTCTGCCAACTAGGCCTAGTTTGAGGCCATTTACAAAGCAACTCACAATCCCTTAACTTTTGGAACTCCCATGACCCAAAAAAGTCTTAAGACACGACTCAAATGCAAGGATTCTTTTATTTTTTTGGTCTCATGATCAACTTTACAATGGTTTTTACAAAACCCTCCTTTCTAGCCCCTTTACCCTAGGGCTTTCTAGAACTCTTACTTTGCAACGTCTCTAGAACCCCAAAATGGTTCAACCACCTTCACTTTGGTTATATTAGATGACTTCAAACATAAAATGCAACTCTTGTTTGGAGAAAACACTAAATTCACCTTGGGAGCAATCACATACCCCTTTTTATGCACTCAAATTTTAGGGAAAACTATGCAAATATTTCTTAAATGGTTTCAACACTCGACTTTTCAGATGGAAATGGTTATTATAGACTCAAACCAACAAAAAAAATCCCAAACTTGAGGTTTCTCAACACTCAACAATCACATTTCAAAACTATTACCAGCACTTACTACTAGAACAATTTCTAGTTTTAATGGTCAAACTCCCAAACCATACAAAGGACCCCCCACTGTTTTTGCATTTTTAAACACTCTTTTTGCAGACCTACAATAACCTCTCTCACTTTTTGGAGCTCACACTCCGTTTTCATTTTACGACGCCATCTCGGGTGATGCTGAAACTTGCAATGTCGGCTAGTACAAAGCTGCCAACTGCCAAATCTCTCTCAACTTTCCTCGTGGGATCGAACTGTCTACTTCGTTAGCTCCATGTGGTTGGGTAAACCCTATCCCCAACCTTTTCCTATCCCCTTCAGTGCTCAAACGTTCTCAGGCACGCCAATCCAGAATGTCCCCAAGGGTCACTAAATGCCATAGGGCCGCGATCTTTGACGGGGCATATCTCAGAGCTCGTGCGAGGTATGGATGCGATTCTAGTTCCTATAAGACCGTGTTGCGAAGACCTACAATAATCTCTCTCACTTTTTGGAGATCACACTCCATTTTTGTTTTACAATGCCATCTCGAGTGATGCTGAAACTTGCAGTGTGGGCCAGTTCAAAGTTGCCAACTGCCAAATCTCTCTCACCTTTCGGCGTGGGATCGAACTGTCTGCTCTGTTAGCTCTGGGTGGCCGAGTAAACCCTATCCCCGACCTCATCCTATCCCCTTCAGTGCTCGAACATTCTCAGGCACGCCAATCCGAAATGTCCCCAAGGGTCACTAAATGCCATAGGGCTGCGATCTTTGACGGGGCATATCTTAGAGCTCGTACGAGGTATGGATGGGATTCTAGTTCCTACAGGACTGTGTTGCAGAGACCTACAATAAACTCTCTCACTTTTTGGAGATCACATTCTATTTTCATTTTACAACGCCATCTCGGGTGATGCTGAAACTTGTAGTGTTGGCCAGTACAAAGTTGCCAACTGCCAAATCTCTCTCATCTTTCGTCGTGGGATCAAACTATCTCCTCCATTAGCTCCGGGTGGCCAGGTAAACCTTATCCCCAACCTCTTCCTGTCCCCTTCAGTGCTCGAACGTTCTCAGGCACGCTGAACCAGAATGTCCCTAAGGGTCACTAAATGCCACAGGGCTATGATCTTTGACGGGGCATATCTCGAAGCTCGTGCGAGGTATGGATGCAATTCTAGTTCCTACAGGACCGTGTTGTGGAGACCTACAATAACCTCTCTCACATTTTGGAGATCACACTTCATTTTTATTTTACAACGCCATCTCGGGTGATGCTGAAACTTGCAGTGTGGGCCAGTACAAAGTTGCCAACTGCCAAATCTCTCTCACCTTTCATCGTGGGATCGAACTGTCTGATCTGTTAGCTCCGAGTGGCCGGGTAAACCCTATACCCAACCTCATCCTATCCCCTTTAGTGCTCGAACGTTCTCAAGCACGCCGATCCGAAATGTCCCCAAGGGTCACTAAATGCCATAGGGCTGCGATCTTTGACGGGGCATATCTCGGAGCTCGTGCGAGGTATGGATGCGATTCTAGTTCCTACAGGACCGTGTTGCGGAGACCTACAATAACCTCTCTCACTTTTTGGAGATCACATTCTGTTTTGATTTTACAACACCATCTCGGGTGATGCTGAAACTTGTAGTGTTGGCCAGTACAAAGTTGCCAACTGCCAAATCTCTCTCATCTTTCGTCATGGGATCAAACTGTCTGCTCCATTAGCTCCGAGTGGCCGGGTAAAACCTATCCCCAACCTTGTCTTGTCCCCTTCAATGCTTGAATGTTCTCAGGCACGCCGAACCAGAATGTCCCTAAGGGTCACTAAATGCCATAGGGCTGTGATCTTTGATAGGGCATATCTCGAAGCTCGTGCAAGATATGGATGAGATTCCAATTCCTACAGGACTGTGTTGCAGAGAGCTACAATGACCTCTCTCTCTTTTTGGAGATCACATTCCGTTTTCATTCTACAATGCCATCTCGGGTGATGCTGAAACTTGTAGTGTTGGCCAGTACAAAGTTGCCAACTGCCAAATCTCTCTCATCTTTCATCATGGGATCAAACTATCTGCTCCATTAGCTCCGGGTGGCCGGGTAAAACCTATCCCCAACCTTGTCTTGTCCCCTTCAATGCTTGAATGTTCTCAGGCACGCCGAACCAGAATGTCCCTAAGGGTCACTAAATGCCACAGGGCTTCGATCTTTGATGGGGCATATCTCGGAGCTCGTGCAAGATATGGATGAGATTCCAATTCCTACAGGACTGTGTTGCAGAGACCTACAATAACCTCTCTCGCTTTTGGGAGATCACATTCCGTTTTCATTCTACAATGCCATCTCGGGTGATGCTGAAACTTGTAGTGTTGGCCAGTACAAAGTTGCCAACTGCCAAATCTCTCTCATCTTTCGTCGTGGGATCAAACTGTCTGCTCCATTAGCTCCGAGTGGCCGAGTAAACCTTATCCCCAACCTCTTCCTATCCCCTTCAGTGCTCGAACATTCTCAGGCACGCTGAACCAGAATGTCCCTAAGGGTCACTAAATGCCACAGGGCTGCGATCTTTGATGGGGCATATCTAGGAGCTCGTGTGAGGTATGGATGTGATTCTAGTTCCTACAGGACCGTGTTGCGGAGACCTATAATAAACTCTCTCACTTTTTGGAGATCACACTTCATTTTTGTTTTACAATGCCATCTCGGGTGATGCTGAAACTTGCAGTGTGGGCCAGTACAAAGTTGCCAACTGCCAAATCTCTCTCACCTTTTGTCATGGGATCGAACTGTCTGCTCCGTTAGCTCCGAGTGGCCGGGTAAACCCTATCCCCAACCTCATCCTATCCCCTTTAGTGCTCAAACGTTCTCAGGCATGCCAATCCGGAATGTCCCCAAGGGTCACTAAATGCCATAGGGCTGTGATCTTTGACGGGGCATATCTCAGAGCTTGTGCAAGGTATGGATACGATTCTAGTTCCTACAAGACCATGTTGCGAAGACCTACAATAACCTCTCTCACTTTTTGGAGATCACATTCTGCTTTCATTTTACAACACCATCTTGGGTGATGCTGAAACTTGTAGTGTTGGCCAGTACAAAGTTGCCAACTGCCAAATCTCTCTCATCTTTCATTGTGGGATCAAACTGTCTGCTCCATTAGCTCCGAGTGGCCGGGTAAACCCTATCCCCAACCTTGTCTTGTCCCCTTCAATGCTTGAATGTTCTCAGGCACGTCGAACCAGAATGTCCCTAAGGGTCACTAAATGCCACAAGGCTACAATCTTTGACGGGGCATATCTCGGAGCTCGTGCAAGATATGGATAAGATTCCAATTCCTACAGGACTGTGTTGCAGAGACCTACAATAAACTCTCTCACTTTTTGGAGATCACATTCCGTTTTCATTCTACAATGCCATCTTGGGTGATGTTGAAACTTGTAGTGTTGGCCAGTACAAAGTTGCCAACTGCCAAATCTCTCTCATCTTTCATCATGGGATCAAACTGTCTGCTCCATTAGCTCTAGGTGGCCGGGTAAACCCTATCCCCAACCTCTTCATGTCCCCTTAAGTGCTCGAACGTTCTCAGGCACGCCGAACCAGAATGTCCCTAAGGGTCACTAAATGCCACAGGGCTGCGATCTTTGACGGGGCATATCTATGGGCTGTCAATACTTCGACTATACTTTAAGTCAACGATTATCAATATGTGAAAAAATGGAACTCGTTGTATTTTGAAGTACTGAGAAGATGGCCTTGCCCTTCCCCAGGAGTTTCAGAAATGGGAGACATTAGGTAAGAGAGTGAAAATGTTACTATCACTTCAACGCACATGACGCAATTGGAAATGAAAATTTTGATGGTAATCATTTTGTGATAAGGGAGAGATTAGGGATGATCATTGTTACTATCTCTTTAGTAGTGGAATTTTGTTTTCTCTTGAATTTGGTGGTGGGGGATCAGTGGTAAGACTCCTTAGATATTCCTTCTTATGATGTTAGTGACAAGTGTTGCTCTTTGAAAACACTTGTACAATCTTTTTTAAATTATTAGATAAAAACAGAGAATTGTAAGTATTAAACATGATTAGCCTTTAGTTCCTAGAAGATCTTTATTTCCCCATCAATGCATTTAGAAAGTTAAGTTTGAAGAAGATCATAAATAGAAAAAATTAGAGAAGCGATTTAAACATTTATATTGATTGGAAACATGTGAGTCTTGAGTTTCCTCTACCTTTTAAAGAAAGTTCCTTAGCTAGCAGACTTAATTCCACATTCCATAAGACTGTCATTGCGCTAAAGATTTAGGAAACCAACTGCTCTAAGATAAAGCTTCTCGGTCAATAATAATCTACCCTATTGAGGTACATAATACTTCTCAATTAAACTTGTGTTAATTTAGTATTAATTTTGTAATTAACTACAATTTCAGTATCTGTGTACAGGGGGTGACTAAGAAAACTATTTGAGGTCCAATTTGAAAATATATTTGTAAGGATCTCGACCAAGGTTCACAACTTTGATGATTAATACATTCATTCAGGCCAGAACCTCACTACAAAAAAATAATATATAAAAAAGGTAGTGAATAACGTCATGTCTAGACCCAAATCAACAAATGAAAGTCAAATTAGCATAATGTGGAACAACAATATATGCATTGAGTGGGTTGTCATAAAAAAGCTTCATAATAAAATTCATGTCTAGAATTAAAAGACCTTAAAGAACATTTATGCTTGTAACACAAATGGCCATTCAAAATTGAATATGATTACAATATGTGAAATAGCATTACAAGAACTTGTAATGCTCTTGTGAACATCGTGTTAATTCTTGTAAGAATCCCTAAGATGCTTGTTATACTCAAAATTTTGTTGAAATTGAATTAATTTTTATCCTGTCGGTTAATTGGCTTAGGGTGATATATGCTTCTTGGATGGAATAATGAGTTCATGATTAACTCTGTATTAAGATTTATAGCATCTTCTAGTTATTTGCAAAGGAAATTTATAAATTACTTGCTAATGTCATATGGCTTGCTTGAGAAAGATGTCTGTGTTCTTATTGATGGGTACTAATGACTATCCACATTTAGTTCTTTAATATCCTATTTGACAAGCTTTCCATAGACATTTCTTTGCCATACTAAGTATTTTTGAAAACATATTTGAGTAGGACTATAGTAGATACTACCAGAAACAACTTCTTTGTAGTTTTTGAGAAATACTAATAAAGCAAAAAATAACATCTACTAGTTGGTAGACATAATGGCAACTCTCTAGCAATTGAATTTAATTTCATACATGCACATATCTAATTTAATGTCATACACGAACATATCTAATTTAACGTCATACAGGAACAAACATATAATATAAAATGATAACCAATAATGTCATATACATTAACAAACACATAATATATTATGATAACCAATAATGTCGTATATGAAAAAACATATCATATATTAACCAATAATGTCATACATCAAATATGTCATACATCAAATATAGAATGTCATATGTACATCAAATGTGTATCGAATATGTCTCTCAGATGCCTATATATATACATGGGCAAGGAAACAAGTCTCTATATATATGTATCAAATATCTCAACTACATATTTTCCTTCCCACGAGGGGAAGGAAACAAGTCTCTCGACGTCCTCTGCCGTTGTGTGGAGGGAGACAGTGGAGATGACGGGGCCTTCCTGACATGCTCACTTGACCTCTTGTTGAGGCTCTTCTCCAGGTCCAACTAATAAAAAGAAAGTAGATATGAATCAATATTTATTATACGTTGAAATCAAATATATGTACTCACAAAATCAATTATTTTCTTACCGCCAACAAATAGTCACTCTGTAAGTCCACCTCAAATGCTTGTGGATGATCAGGCGTGACAAGACCCTACAACAATTCAATAAATATAATCACTTATAAATAACATTAGAAATTTTGAGATTAACTATTATAAACAACAACTAAAATGAAGAAAATTCTTTCATACCTCCGTCAGTGGCTGTGAGCTAGCCACAGCTGCGGCCACTCCACTATCAACAGACTGTCGCAGATGAGGAGGTGTGTCCAACATCATGAGCTGCATGTCATACAATACACGTTATATCTAACATGAAACATGGAATAAATATAATCAAATGAATTAAATTAACATGAAACAACTGTACCTGTGTGAAGCTCATATGATGTCTCTACTCTGTGTCTGTGGTAAAGGTTGAGGGTCCTGTGGAGAACTGATGCACATGCATATTTTTTTTGGTCAATACTTAATATGATTACATAATAAATATATGTATAAATTAAAATGATTAAATTGATACATACCTCAGGACTCGTCGAAGGGACAAAAAATGGGCGTGGAGGATCACTGCTAGGCCCAGGAACACTTTGACCCTAAATTTTGAACAATGTCAATAAATCCTAATTAATTAATCATTCACTATATGTATGAAATATGATCAAATTAGTAATTTACCTGTGTGTCAATGTCAAATGTCTCATTCAGGAACTGATCGGTGACAAGCCCATCATCTGCACCATCTCTGACATGAGTGCCAAATGTGCATAGGGATCCACATGAAGTGCACATGTGACCACAACGTATAGAAGGCTCCCCCTCAACTAATGGGATCATGGAATGGATGAGGGTCTGTGTCAAAGCATTAATGGTCCCTAGAGTGCTGGCCTCTACATGTTCCTTCACAACTGAAGGAATAATCACATGCTCACGTTGTGGATGGACCACGGGTGCCCTAACTACATTAGGGTCACGACGTGCTCCGGGCCTCTCAAATGATGACCCCCCACCTCTACCCTGGGAGTCTAACATATCAAAATAATTGGGGATCTCCCCAAGGACAAACTCACAATATAATTTCTTCAAAAAATACATGGGGACCTCGTGATTGTTGCAAGGAGGGGCATCAAAAACCATCCACCATCTATCCCAAAAATTATTTCTAATAGCATCATGTATGCACCAATGGATGGGGAATCGTTTAGTACCCTCTCTAACAGTATTTTGCTCACCGGGTTTTCTAAATAATGCACATATACTACCTTTTGGTATTTCCTTTTTTTTAACATCTTCATATGACAATTTATTTGCATAAAATCTTTTTTGTTCATCCCTCTTAGCCCACCAAATATCTAACTAACCACTAACTGAGGCTATCTGAGTGTTAATGGATTTGAGGGATGATGTCAATTGAGCCCTCATTGGATTGGTTTGTCCGGATTCTTTCAACCGAGCAATGATTCCTTCTAATTCAGTTTTGCCTCTCTCTATTTCATTTCTTAGATTTTCTTGTGTGCCTGGTGGAGGTCTTGCAATTGGTTCGGGTTGTGGAATTTGTTCTTCTTCTTGAGGAGGGTTTTGGTTTTGGGGTTCTTGAGGGTTTTGATGTTCTTGTGGATTTTTTGGTTGATTATGAACATTTCCTGATAAAAAATTAATTGAAATTCAAATAAATAAACAAATCTAAATGAAATTTGTAAAAACCCTACAAAAGAATATAAAAAACTTACAAAACAATATAAAAATATATCAAACAATGCAAAGTTAGGTTTATATCACTTACGGCGTCGTCGTGGGTGCGCTTGTGATCTTGGATTTCGTCGACGAGGAGGCATTTTGGCAAATGGTGGTGCAAATGTTGAGTCTTCAACTCGCGTACGCGCTGCTCACTGTAGGAGTAAAAGAAAATGGTAATGAAAATGATGGGCTGCGGGTTTGCAGTCCATCATACATACTTTTTATTTTTTAGAAAGCGCGTACGCACTATAGCGCATATGCACTATAGCGCGCACATGCTATGGCTTGGGTTGCCCAAGCCATAGCGTGTGCTCGCTGTTTAAAATAGGAAAAAAAAAATTCGTTGTCACCTTTTTGGCACCACAACTCGGTGCATAAACCCACCTCTCCTTTGTTTCTTCTCATGGAAGTAGGATGGAGACAATATTCAAGTTAGTGCTTTGCAGTAGCTTAAATCAGGTGTACTTAGAAAAGCGTTCCATCCCAACTATATAGTAGATATTTTTATAGCCATCACAATGATGAATGGTAATTCCTATTTAGAGCTAGTAGTTATGTAGAAATCTTTTTTTTTTGGAGATTGAACACACAAGAAGGATAATGAGGCATGCCTAACAAACACAACTATTTTTACAAAAAAGTAAAAAAAAATTAGTTAAATTCCAAGTGGCATTCCACTACCAAATCATTCGATAGTGGATGGAGTGGGTTGTGACATCCTCCTCTCCTTATAAAATGCATTGTCCTCAATGTTGATATGTTAAAGCTTACAATCATATCCATAGAATTTCAAGAATTCCATATTTTAATGATCAATAATCTAACTTCTATTATTCATAATAATACATGCATTTGCATTGATGACTTTCATCTACTCAAATAAAGTGAAATTTTTATTTCCTTAAATGAAACCTACATTTTATTTCAATGCCCTCTAATAAAACCAACACATACACTCTCATGGAAACTATATTTTTAAAGACTATATTAACACATATTTGAAGTAATAAATTAAGTAAAATAACACACATTTAATATAAGCACATATATAAGTAATCATATTTTAGGAACCTTTTGTATCTGTGAGTGTGTGAATTCCATTAGCATTCTATAGTTTTACAAGGTTAGACTACCTCTCTCCAACAATATCACCCCTTTCTTATGATGTGTCATTCCCTTTGTTGTATTATAGGAACAACACCAAAATATTAGTCCATAATATATCACAAATCAATCAAATATCCAAGGAATATCAAATCAATTACTTCCTTATCTCAAGAAGTCTCAAAATTGAGTAACATATTACCTTAAAATCACATGATACCAAACACATACATGTGCTTACTTATCATACCTTGGCATCAACTAGATTTGACCCCACCATTAGGTACTTCATAGCCACTTCCTTCCATACTTTTACATGTACACTTACAATACCTTTAGCTCATTCCTAATTTCAATACCTCAAAAATGTAAATATTTAATATAAATATCAAGAGTTAATATTTTCCTTTAAACCCATCTTTAGTCACTCCTTGATCATGAGTGAGAAAATTAATCAACCATATGTACCATCCACATGTGGTTCTTGCTAAGTGAGTAAGTGTCCACATCATTAGGTCAATGTCGATGAACATAGTTAGGCAATGCAATCTCATTACATCTAATTCATCATCATTTGATTTGTCATGAAATATATTAAAGACAACAATTTATCAAGAATTTCCTTCATAAACTATTGCTCTACATGAAATATATTATCATCAATGTACTCATTAACATTAGGTCATCATTAAGCATCTAAATGCTTGTGAAAGTTGACATTTTACCTCAAAAGGCATCGTTTAGCTCAAAATTAGCAACATGCATTTAACCAATATGATAAGAAGATGGATAACACAAAGCCACATAGTCAAATGTGTCAAGCAACATTGACCCAAAGCTCTACATCAATAGATAATCAAACTAAATTTCAAACACATATGTCAACCAAAGGGTCTAATTTGGGTGCATAATAGGTAAGTCTATGTCGAACAACATATCGACTAGGAGTCAAGTAGATAATTCAAGAAGACTCGTTGATTGTCATTTATTGACCAAGTTGACTAAATAAAATGAGTCAACAACTTTCTATAAAGTAGAAGTCACATGCATGGTGGATCATCACATATACATAACACCAATGCAAAAATATTATCAAAGTAGATAAAAGAGGGATCCATACCCATTTGCATTCCCATAGGAAGACCATATTTTCATATGCTTACCACATAGGCCAAAAAATTCAAGTTAGGTTAGTCAAAAGTTTTCTACAAATAGTTGAGTCAACAAGTAGAGACAATATCTTCCAATTAATTTTGCAACTTCATTCTACTTTCCAACTTATATGTCAAAATGATAAGTGCAATAAAAATTATAGTTCATAACCAAATTGTCAAACAGAACATGTCATCACATGACTAGCTATAAATGAAAATATCAGAAGAAGTGACCTACATGTCCAACTTTATTCTATTGTATGTAAGAACCATGTCTTTCTAAGCAATTACCACATTATCAATTGCAAGAATACATAAAAATAATCAAGAAAAACCCCAGTTTGAATAGTCAACAACTATTTCATAAACATAGTCAAGGATTAACAAATAACTATCCATTTGAGAATATAACACACGAAATTATCTAAGGATTTTGACCTATATGTCATCCATCCATCAAAATGCATGAAATACAATTTAAAGCATCATTACCTCAATGGGCATCATAGAAAAATGTCAACCTTCACGTCGGACATGGAACAATAAGAACATCATACGAGTGCAATGTCATCTACCATATGATCAACACCATTATGTAAATCATCTAGGTATGCTCATCAATCACCTGCAAGGATCAATAAATCCATTTTTTATCAATTCAGTGACATTAGGCTCTCAAGCCCATCTCGTCACCATAGTGTGCTTAGCCAATATATAAGCACAAATTGTGATGTATGGCCTTCACAGCATTCAATCATCAGATAATATATGGTTGAGGTGCTTTCCTACCCAACCATGAAGCCTTACACTTCCATGGGATTCTACCTAACACATAGAATGCCCAACCCTGCAATGCCCAAATAATACAAAATGCACTTCCTTGGGATCTTACCTAACACGTAAAATTCCCAATCTGGCAATGTCTTCACAATACCACATGTACTTTCTATGAAATCCATGACAGTGCCCAACAGTGCAAAAAGTAGGAGGTATTTGGTGCAACCATGAAACATACTATTTCCCACATATGTCCAAGTAGCCATAATCATGGATGTGGCAGGGAGATGAAACATGGGCAAGCATATCAATAACATATGCACATAGCTTTGGTCAAAGCATTTTTGTAGTGCCAGTATTACACTGACAATAGAGTGGAAAATGAAAACAACACTTCTACCCTTCCTTGTTTGTCCACATTTGGCACCCACACTGGAAGGTAAGCTTTCCAAAATAAGAAAAAATAAAATAAAATAAATGCAAAAGGAAGAATGGCATGTTCTTCACAATCTACTCCCTTATACATCCTATGAATTATCCATAATGAACATCATAGATGACATCACTTCCAAATCATAGGACTAGCATCATCAAAAATAAGCGCACACACCTTAGCCACCTCAAGATCAAAGAAATCTTGAAAGATTCATAATTCTCAAATCAAGACCAAAGAGGAGATATAAAACCAAATAAAAGTGAACAAGAGTCATAGTAAATAGGTCACATAATAAATTGGTGCCTCAATTGTCACAAAGAACATAAAATTTCAAGCTAGTCCTTCATCACATCCAAGTTCATGAAATTGAACACAATAAAATGAAAACCCAGCTCACTTAAAGCACAATGATTCTCACTAGTCACCAAGAGGGAGTAGATGTTTAATGACACCTTGCATCCAAGAGTCACTAAGAACATAACCAAACATCACATGCAACTTATCTTGATAATCACACATTTCTAAATGCACAATGGAACATGCAATACTTTTGCAAATGAAATCTATATTCTTCCTACTTATCATATTAGGCTACTCACTAGACCTCATGAATCTGGCATAGAATAAAATAAATTCTTGCACCACATGTGCATCACATGTCATTTACATAATAAAAAGGTATTTTCATTGCTATCACAAGCCAAATCTTGAATTCAAGAGCACTCATAACCTAGTGCAAAAGTCAATCATCATTTGACTATCTCAACAAATAGAAATTCACACCCTTCTTGCATCACATATGCAAAGAATAAATACTTTAAGTATACTACAACAATAGGCATTTTATACTGTCACATAATTTAAATCAAAATATAATTATAACCATATGAGGTACATAATTTACCAATCATTCCATAAAACTTTCATTTTGACAATATTTAAAGGAATGCAATTTTAACTCAAAATTGGGACATGAATAAAGAGCATCACATCCTTCTATGTCAAAAGTGATCACAACTGAGAGACACAACATGCAACTCATACAACATAAAGTAAACTAGTTGACTTACAATTGTATGTCCAGCATAGTGAAATCAAGGCCCAAGTGTGGAACCAAGAGCTCTAATACCATATGTAAAGACTGCCCTTGCAAAACCAATGCCACATCAACAATCCCCATAAAATGTGGAAAATTCAATGAGAGTCAAAGTCATTTGAATATTGACTAGTCAACATTAGTTGCTTAACTATCATTAACTTTAACAAAAATGATACATATACATATATGCTCAAATATTAAAAAAACTATAATATGTTACCAGATTACCATGATGTACCAATTATGTTGACCATTTCGACAGAAGCTCCAGAACCTATCTAATAACAAAAAGGGGAAAATATTGTAGGAGTGCTTTACCACCCTGCTGCAAAGTTGTTAAGCTTTCCTAAGATCTTTCCTAAAATGAAAGATACCCAGCTAGGCATCGAGGGAGACTAAATAGGTAAAACCAAGAAAGTAATGAAATTGTGCAACACATAGTCTACAATTCAACTAGACAAGTAACACATCTCAAGGAAAACTCTTTCCAAAAATAAATGACTTCACCTCGTAATAGTACAATAAATCTAAATGTTGACCCCTATCAATACTCAGTTATCTCTATGTGTAATATTTCTAGATATCCAATCCAATGTAGGCAATGCTCTTAATCCAATTATTTATTCCACATGAAAAAAGTCAAATACCTAATATAATTATGCATCCATAATGCTCACGGCGCACCCATTATATAATATTTTCAACCACATAAGATCACATTTGTCTTGCATATTTTCCTCTAAATTAAAGGTCTACTCATTAGCCAAAATTGTGTTATAAGAAAAGGAATTATAGTACTTGCTATCTAGGTGGACTTTTGACCATGCATGGAAAATAGATATGCAACAACAACTTAGCTCAAAGCAGCTTAATGACCACATTACTGGTAGGTAGCAAAATACATCTACCAACATATTATTTCATCCTAACTTCTCCTACAATAATATCATGGTTGCTCACACATCATCAAGGATAACTATTGCTAGAGAATATAAACTTCCACATATTACATTGTCATGGAAAGCATATCATGATACAATCATATCTTATTATGCAGATAGTACAAAGATATTCTTCTTACACATACTAAGATAATTTTAGTATTCCTTAAAGTTTACCAAGACCATTTCACTATTGTAAGGATATACTCAAGTTTGTCACTGAAATGTGTCTAATTTAACAAATTTCCTTTTGACCCCTTGGAAGACAAAATATCACAACTTGCAATGTTACAATCAACCACTTCAAGAAATTGTATTACATCTACAACCCTCATAGCTCTTTGCTAACTCCTTGTACTTCTATATTGTTTCAATTTATAGTCTAATGCCTCTAAAATTTACACTCAAGACACTAACTGTGAACAATTCCATCTTTGTCCCAACTTTAACAACCAAATAAGACTAGCACAGTTCAAACTTGTTGCACAATTATATACTTCTTGGTTTAAAAAGAAAATGTCATCAATTTGCATTCTTCTAGCACAAGCTATGTGTTTTCTAGTTAAGGAGGAGGCTTAACCCTAGTCATATAAACTCTTAATAGTTTTCCATATGAAAAACTCTATTAGCCCAACTCATATGACACAACACCTTTCCTAATCGCATTAACAATCATGAACCCATTTGATAGGAAGAGTATTATTTGAAGGTAGTTGTCTTGGAGAGTTATTGATCAATAAATGGTTTTCCTACAAAATTTTGTGTTACAACTAGATACAACACAACTTTCATAATATGCACATCTTAAAATTTTACACTCAGTGCATAAGGTAAAATTAGTTGATGGATGTATCTAAGAATAACAAGCTCACTCTAATTCTAGTCATTTTCAATGAAAACATAGCATTCAAAAATTATTAAAAAATAAGAGAAAAGATGGAGAACCTGGTACAACTATTGTTATCCCACTCTGTCATTTTCAGTTGCTCCTTCTCATCTCATCTATTTAACTCCATAGCATGTTCGGCAATCATCTGCCTCTGAATTTCTGCAGCCTCAGCCTTGGTTTTTGTTATAATCTCTCAATTTGTTCAAAGGCATTGGCTTCCTCACACAAAACGCTTCGAAAATTGCCTAAATTTTTACAGCCATCGCAATTTGAATGATAATTATTCGGCCTTTGATTTGATCTTCTATCAGGTCCTCAAACCCCAAAAACCCCAGACAAAGGATCATCTCTGGACTTCCAATGCAGAAGTAAGTGGATATACTACGTGACTGCATACAGACAGCTCGTTGAGCCACTAGATATTTTCTATGGTTACAGCCATGATAGGCTTGGGGCCTCTGGACATTATCTCTCTGTAGGAAGGCCTCGTCACTACAAAGTTCTTCAAAAATGGTTTGAAGATAGGATGCAGAGTAAAAAGGAAGATAAGAATCCTTGCACTCGACCAGCCATCTTGACACATGATTCTTGCTTTTGGGCACATTTAGAAGAGGTGAATCACCCACTTGAGAACTACACATGTAATGCCCCGCCCGGAGATCCTTGGAAACAAGGATGAAAACAAGTCAGAACAATTTTTTTTTTGCAAGTGTAAGTGCACATGATACAACCTACACAAACCAAAAGATCGCAACGGAAGACTGAAAGACAACCAAGCACCAACGGATCTCCAAACGCCACTACCAACTAGAACACAACCATGAAAACCACAAAGACCTACCAAGCTGAAAGACATAAGCTAACTCTTGGACACTGGCTAAGTCTAAAATCCTGAAGGCCTAAAAATTGGCTAAGTCTGAATTTTTGAAGCCCTGATTTTTCCTAGAATCTACACCTTAGCTAGTAGAGGTCTGAAACCCATCTCAAATGAATCGTCGCATATATTAAAATATATCTTAAGTATAAGGAATATATTATAAACCCCGAAAGACAACAACACAAACTTAAAAACTGATTTCCAAAGGAAACCTCCTGAATTCAAAATGCAACAACATAGGCTTCAAGAACACCCAAAAGGGTATCTAGATCAACTCTCAAAATGATCGAAACACTTAAAAAAATGCCTGCTTTTGGCACACGTAGGTTTTAACCAAAAGGCGTGCGACACTTTTTACTAAGGGAGGGCGACACTTCTCCCTTACTGCGTACGACACTTCTCAAGAAGGCGTGCGATACTGGAAAAGTATCGCGCGACATTTCTCATGAAGCCGTGTGACACTCTTCCAGTGTCATACGACACTTCTCTAGTAATGCGTGCGACACTTTTTTGTTTCGTGCGACATTATTTCTATGGGCGTGCGATACTTTATCAGTGTCACACAATGCTGAACAAATGTCGCCCATAGAAAATAAAAACACTTACAGAAACTCAAAAATGGGAAAAAAATGACAAAAGAACCTCCACACCGGGGAGTACCAGATCCACATCTCGAGGCCAGAGCACTCGAACTAGAATTGAGTAACTAAAATACAGAAAACAAAATCTAACCATCTATCAAACAAGGAAGGGAAAGTACCGAAAGGAAACATCACATTCAACTGAAATAAACATTGCAATAACATAGATAACATTGCAATGAGCAAAAATAACCAACTAAGTACGTGGTTCCTCCCAACCGTCAATGGCATCATAGGACCATCGTGGGCCCTAGCCATCCCCCACGCATAACATCCCAAGCCACCGATCAAATCATTGGTGCTGTCGTAATAGGGACATCACTACTAAACATGCTACAATGTAAGTAAATGGAATCTAACATGCTAGTAGTAGGCATAAGATAAAACTGTAATCAGATAACACCATCTACTACATGCTAATCATCATAATGAGGAATACATTAAAAATAACATCATCTAAACATGATAACATCATAATGAGAGCATAAATCACAAGAAGCATACTCCGTATACCGAAGTACCAAGTGACACATCCAGCTACAGTCGTACTAGGACAATAGATCGTATCTGTACACCGGTCCCTAGCAGTGGTGAAGGTAGCTACGCCTCCTGACCACGTGGCACCCGTAGGTCCACACCCGTCGTGCTGATGGAGATAGTGATCCAACCGCAAACACACAAAAACACAACCATGGCTAACACTCATGCCAAGCAGTATGATGACTGAAACCAAGACATAGACAATGCATAACTACAGGTCCTGATCAGACACCTCAATGGGCTTACTATGTAGGGGCTGACATCATGGAGAGTCACTTAGCATTGACAAGCCCAAGCTTGGATCGTGTGTCCTCAAACTTAATTGGGTGCTCACACATTGTGTCCTTGAACTTAATCGGGTGCTCACACATTTTATTATCTTAAATTTTATTACCTCCTAGTGTTTTCTTTAATTATCACTTATATAAAACTTCCTTTGCCAACCCATGACGTCATGATCATCGGGCTGCAAAATAGAAGCCCCCTCCATATGCTACCCTACCCTACCCATGCTCATCCAATGATGAGTGCCCGTAGGCATGCAAATTCCCAACCCAACCCCAATGATCATAACTTTCGAAAGTGCTACGGAAGGTCGGGGCTCGCAAGACATCCGACTATGTATGTGCACGTACTTGTGTGTGGCGCACCACCATCACGAAGATCAAATAAAAGGACTGGAAGAGAACACAAAGCAACAAGTCCCTCAACTATAAACAAAATCGAGAGGACGGATGCAACACGCATCCCAATGCAACAAAAGATGCAAAAGTGGTCTAACTGGTATCCAAACAGATCACCTAGGTCCACGAACCACAATGTGCCAAGGAAACTTGATAAAACAGGTCAGCACGCAAAACGAGGTAAAAACCCCAAATTTTGGAAAAATTCCAAAATTAAAACCCATTTGGCCTTTGGGTTCAAAAACCCCAAAAATCCAAAAATAAATGAAAACGGACGCCGTATGCAAAAACGGCCAAAATAACGGCCCAAAAACCCAAAACCCCATTCCAAAAACAGGGAAAAATGTTCATACCCGACCAAGCGGGTAGAACTAGCAACCAGAAACGGAGGGGAACACTAGTTCTCAGCCTCCTAACATATTGCTACAAGAAACGAAAGCTGAAACGGAGCGAAAACTATAAAACGGGAAGGCCCTACTTGAAGGAAAAAGAGGCAGAAACTGAAACCCGCACAATAAAATAAACCACCTACCAAAACAGTTGAAAATGACGGCAAAGCATAAAATCCTCGAGCCGAATCCAACGAGACCAACCTCGCGCAGATCCCACGCTCACAGCTCCCAGAATGAGCAAAACAAGAATCCTTCAGAAGAGGTTTTCCAAATTTTGCTCCACAATTCTATTTTCAAATTGTGAAAAAGTCATTTATGAAATCACTTTTCCAATACTTATTCATTTTTTTGGGTGAATAGTCAATTTTGGAAAATAGCTAGCTGGAGTAGTTAAACTCTGAATTGACCCAAACGAAAACAGGTTATTATCCGCAACGGGATTTCACCTAAGGAAAAGTTGCCAGAAATTAAATTTGAAAAGATTAAAATCCAAAAACCCCAAAAACATAGAAAAACACTTAACACTTTCGCGAAAAATGCGAACTTCTAAATGCACAGACACACTCACTGGTCTAATCACATAATGCAAATGAGTTCGGATTTACTAATCATCGAAAGGTTTTGATCTAAACAATAATAACAAGGGTACGTTGACCATATAGGAACGACATGGGTAAATATGAATACCTGAATCACTAACTCCATGTGCCACTGCTAGGGATATAATTCTTGCACACTAAAACACACGATCAAGTGTAATGGCAAATAATATCATAGCCCAAGCAACATGTATTAAAATACCTATTTAATCCATTTACATCACTCACATTCGCAGAAAGCGTGAAGATACAAGAATGAAGTAAATAACCAAAGCATAGAATCCATCTCATAACATAATCAACAAATAGGTCCAATACATCATATAACTAGATATCATGATAGATCTACTGTCATCTCAAAATGGCATCCACATGCAAATGTGATAAACTGAACAGTATAGCAGTAAAGCATCTATGGTACTGAATCCAAGTATAACATCCGACCCTCAGGTCATCATAAGGTACAAAATAATAAGAGTATCAAGTATCTCTCGAATCAAAATAGACAAGGCATAGACTGCAAACATGAGAGGCACTACAACACATCAGAATCCATGGTGAAGCTCAAAGAGTTTGAGAATTAGGTGAATAGCATGATTGATGCCCAAGAACTCTCTTCGAAGGTTTTCTTAGAAAACAACAGCTTTATGATGTGGTGGAAGAACAAGTTGTCGGTCGAATATAAGTGGACATCTCCTCTATTTCCTCTCATGGAAGGAGGATGGAGACAATGTTCAAGTTAGTGCTTTACAGTAGCTTAAATCAGTTGTACCCATCTCAACTCTATAGTAGATTTTTTATAGCCATCACAATGACAAACAATAATTGCTATTTAAAGCTGGTAGTTATGCAGAAATCTTTTTTTTGGGAGATTGAACCCACAATAAGGATAATGAGGCATGTCTAACTAAAAAAACTATTTGAACAAAAAAAAATCCAAGTGGCATTCCACTACTGAATCATTCGATAGTGGATGGAGTGGGTTGTGAAAAGATTTCTATTAATGTAAATGTCTAAACTCTACATCAAAGTTGTAGCTTTAGCTCTTTGAATACAATATGAAATAATGAATCTCCAATACATACTTATAGAGTCTCAAAGGAAATGAAGAGACAAACAATTAGAAAAAAACAATAATAAATTGTGCAATAAAAGAAAGACCATTGGGTTTCACATATACACCCAACACTAGTTCCATTATCTTGGTACATTTTTGTTCCAATCCAATTATAGAAATATTTAATCATAAAGAAATATGGTTAAACATCCAATTATCATAGTGTGTTTTAAACTCCTAGCAAACAGCTATAGTATTCAAGTTTCCAATATGATTTGGTCTATCACCAGTTTGTGCAAGCATAAGTTTTCATACATTGTATTCTTTTCACACACAACCAACATCATACATAGGGATTTTATAACTTAATTCAGTCGTTCAACTAAAATCTTTCCATTTTCTTTACACAACGCATCAATTCTAAAGAGTAAAATCTATAAAATTCATTAAAAGAGAACCTGATGTTATACATTATAGATAATTTTCTTTCCAAGATTGCTTTCAATTCCCTCCTTCAGTCCAGCCACCAATGTATGTGTCTTTTCCAAGATTTCGGTATTGAATATATCAAGAAATCCCTAATGTAACCGACCCAATTTTTAGTTGTCTCTTCCTCCTTATTCATATCTGATGTAGTTGAAGAAAATATGAAGTAAATCAAACATTAAAGTTCATTATTTCTAAGTGTATGAATGGTTAGCAAGTAATCTCATTACCACACTTTCTCACTTGATACCATTATTCTAGTGCTCGAACACACAAAATGATTTCATCATAGTTCCATAATTTAAGAGGTTAGGGTAGAAATAAAATGTTATTTAAAATTTAAGTCTTACAATTAAATATTCTAGGTGGTGTGTGGGATGCTCAAGATATTTGATTGTCCCCTTCCAAGGAGCCAACCTTCTCTACCTCAACCACACTCTCATTTTGGCATACCAACAGCCACTCAAACACTTGCAATGAGGAATGAGTTAATAGCCGCATAATTTGACATAAATATAAAATTAATAAGTCACTTAAAGTGCCATGTTCACATAATGAGATAACATACATATCTTAAGTAACATTGTGATTTCCATATAACATCATCATAACATATAAATCTATGCATTTAATTAAACATCTTAGCTATATTAATTAATGCATCATGTAACTTATTGAACACTAGATTAAGATAATTAACATTAGTTATTTCTATGATCAATGTTCATAACATAGTTGACCGAGTCAAAAGTCGACAAGGTCACCACATAAGTAGGAAAAATAGGTGTACCAAAATGCAAGATGGGACACTAATGAACTTGATCTATATTGATAGTGAATTTGATAGATGTAGGTAGAAAATTATCTTTGTTAGGAAATTGACTCAGAGATAGAAGTCCCAACATTTTTCCTTGATCAAAGAGCTCTGGTTTAGATTGGATTGGGCATATTGCTAGGGGAAGTTATGAAATTTTTGTGGGCAAATCAAGGTTTTTCATGGAATGGTACATAATTAAATTCTGCTATCTCCTCCAAACCTAGTGAGTTAACATTAGTAGCAAAATAGGGATCATACAATTATTGCAAATGTGATTCCATTTGTCATGGGTCACAACATCAATCATTAGAACATAAAAAATTAGATATCGACATCACTCATAGGAGGAGCAATGATAAATATAGACTTGCAACAATAGGGAGTCCACATAACAACAAGGCATATATATGTGTACCACAAGAAGAAGTATGAACAAGCTTAATTCAATGCAAAAGACAAGGAAAGCTCTCTGTTTCTTCACATTTAATAGAAACAAATAGGAACAACAAAATATGTTCTTTATCTAAAACAAGGAAGGTTCTCCATTATTTTATTGTAGTACTTGAAATTAGTCTACTATCTGTAATAGTGGTTCACAAAATGTCTAGTAGTGCTTGACAAATCTCCAACAGTGATTTACAAATCTCCAATAGTGATTCATAAATCACCAGTAGTGCTGCATAAATGAGTCAATCATGGATCAAAAAAGACCAAAAATGACCAACTATTGGTATATAAATGATCTACTATTGGTATTTAAACATTAAAACTAAATGAATCTATTGGACCCTGATTCACCATTGCCTATCTTCCCCTAATTCGCATATGAAAATAACTAAAAAAATTCATCAAAATTAGATATCATTTGGTACCTCAATTGAACACATAGAGTTGGCTATAGTCATTAATGGCTCCTCCCCTCTACATTCTCTAATTTTATGGCATTTTTACTTGTATTTTGACTTGGCTTTCTAGAAAATATTCTACTTGTATTATTGGCATTTTTACTTGTATTTTGACTTCTAGCTTTCTAGAAAATATTCTACTTGAGTTGTTTGCATTTTCACTTTGATGACAATTCAAATGGAGAAATCAATGAATATTATGATTAGATTATAGAATTTTTTATTCATTAAATATAGAAGTACTTAAACCATTCCTTTATTGACTTTACTCCTAGCTTTTTAAACATGTAAATTATATAAAAAATCTCTAAAAGATTTACTTGAAAGTGTTTTAATTAAATATGTTTTGTATGGAAATCCATACTTGACAATGTTCTTTTCATACAAATGCAAAAGCATCTATGTTCACCTCTTATATCTCTCCTATATAAAACAAAGCATCTACACATCAATCCATATATTATAAACTACTACTTGCACCAGAGCAGGTGCAAGGGTACATCCAATAGTTGCATGAGGTTGACCATTTGAAAAATGTGTGTGCTATCTACCATAGACAAGTCTCTTGATTAATGGAACATAGTTCATATTTATAAAAATAAGTTGTGCATATAGCTATTTTATAATATATATGTGTTCAATAGCATAGGCATTAAGAGATTTTCTTTGCAACATTGATGTCTCAATAAATCAAGAAGTGGAGAATTTTTACAAAAATACAAGTTTTTAAATTGGTTTTGTAGTATTATACTCGGTCTTCGAATGTCTACCTCTACCATTTTTTCAAATGAGCTTGATGTTGATGCTCTAAATATGATGACTTCTATTCAAAATCACAACTAATTTAAATTTATTAACTTCATTTTCTAAATCTTAATGGTTTTCTCCTATCATGTTAATTTTTGTTTTTTATTTAAGGCTTCATATAGATGATAGTGTCTAGTAGGCACTACTTCATGAATCTGATATTTAGATTGGAAGATTCATTTAGTCCACTTTGAGTCTTTATCCATCATGTGTCATATGTTTTTCTCCATCCTTATTTAGGACAAAAGGTAACTATGTTGTATTGTATTTCCATGCTTTGTTTTTGCAGCAATAATATTGTAGTTAACCAAGACTTTAGTTGTTTATTGAGCAAAAAAAATTGTAATTACTATAGGCCTACATTCTCACATTATTTGTGATAAAAAAATCCTTAATGTTGATATATTATTACGTGATTTCTTCTAACTATTCTTTCAATTTCATGTAGTATTCTAAATATGCTTTTGTATTTTTCATAATTAAATTTTTGCACATATGTTGAATGAATCCTTGATGTTGACATATTTTTTGCTAGTTCTAAGTATTTTGTAACTATATATGTGCATATATGCTTTAAAGTAAAATTTTGTAGAAAATTTTGATGGGAAAGAGTGACATACAAATCAATTGTAACAAATAACCAAAAGATGATAAAATCTATTTGACTTATGAGAGTTTGAATTCAATCTCTGGTAGCAAAAATGCCATAGTCAATCAAGAACATATAAAAGATCATATACAAGAAAAATGTGAGAAATGACAACCCTAGACAAATCTATTTTTGTAAAGGCATACTACACAATGAATTAAGCTCCTTAATTGAAAGGATAAATTATTATCTTCTGAAGTACCCTAGTTATACTTATTAGTTGAGGCTCCTTGATGGAACAATTTTTAGGGTTAGCCTAAAACATCTACTGAGTTACCAATTAATAATGTTAAGAAGTTCAACTTCCCTTTTCTCTAACAATATATTTTCATACCATTTAATAACATTTATCTTGGATTTCAACTTTTGAATCATGGTTTATCCCATAGCCTCATGGATCTTGTTAAGAAGGTATGCTCAGAGAATTACAAGTTTAGTAGAGAGAAAAGCTTCAAACAGTCTTTGTCTATCAAGATGCTCAATGATGCCATGCTAGCAGAAGCCAATGGAAACAAGTGAGAAGAGATGGAAGACATGGATTTGAAGATGCCTTTGTAGTTAGTGAATCGAAAACCTCAAATTCTTGGCAATCACAATGCAACAATTTCAAGTAGACTTCATGATGTTCTTACACAACATAACATTATAAATTATTAGAATTCTATAACTACAATAAACTTCTAAATAGACTATTTTGAAATTAGTAGACATATTTAAATATATTAGTTTATTAAGGGTTAAGTTTAATTAAGTAAAATATAAGACTTTTATTTAGAGATTGAAACTTAGTTTTTTTTTTTAAATTAATTTTGTTATTTTTCAATATGGTTTACAATATGGAGGTGATTTCTTAAGAAAAGTAGATTTCCAAGTAGTGTATTCCAGGAAAATTCATCATTAAAAAAAATCACATACCTTGATCAATAACTCATTTTTGCACAGGTGCGGAGAATATTGAAAATGTTTGTAGGGTCTGACTTTACTCTCGGCAATTGTAGGGTCTGACTTCACTCGCTAATTATATTTTCTTGAATGATTTTAAAACCTTAAAAATCAAACCATCTATTTTTGCATCCATTGTGCAATCATTGGAGTGCACATGCATTTTATCAAACAATTCAAATGCCCTATTTCTTATGCCACTCTTTAGATACATGAAATAATAGGTCAATTAAAATTGTAACATGTATCATAAATCCTCTATCCTTTATACTTGGATGGATGCCCATGTCCTGGTTGGGAGGATCCATTTCACTACAAATTAGGGACTTCAAACATTGGTTTCAAACTGGTGAGTACTAAAGACAACAATCATCTTACCTTTATTTATGAATGAATCAAGCACAACAAAAATAACCTTTTTCCCTAAAATCTTTAACAAACAATTAACTAAACATCGATGCACAACATCAACCTAGAGGGTCCCACATCTAATGGAGCCAAATTCAAAAGAGGCTTCCAAATGATAGAATTGCATTTGAACCTAGTCTTGAATAAATTTGCCCATACTTTATCTCCTTCCCTGATATGCTTCATGGCTTCAAAATAAGCTAATTTCTAAAACATTGTGCAACTCAAGGTGTTCCAAAATCTATGCATAACCATGTGCACAAGCTCAAGCAAGTATTCACTCAATCACAAACATTAAGATTAGTAAGGGAAGGCATTCAATAGATTTGTGTAAATATGACTCTTTTCCACCAAACTTCAACCACGTTAGAGTTAACACGACAGGAATACTTGGTGTCACAAAAGCTCCACATCCAGTTATTTTAACTCACGAGAAATAGTACACAGGGAAGTAGGATGACCAAGTGCATTGATTTAGCCAACAACATCATCTGATTGAATGAGAATTCATGGTAGACAATACCCACCATGTAAAAGCCTATGAATTAATAATTGTTTCTCAATCACATTCTATACATTAATTACATAAACTTTCAGATAAGTATTAATGTTCCTGCCAATAGTTAGAAAAGAAGGAAAATAGAGAGTAAAATATATGAAGAAAGAGTTAAAAGAGATATATTCGTCGTAATAGTTAGAAAAAAAAGAAAATGGAGATTTATATATATGAAGACAAATTGAAAAGAAAGATAATGATAATAGAGATTTATAGATAGAAATGAAGGATAAAAAGGATATGAAGAGATTTAAAAGACAGAGAATGACATGTTATTATAGGGACACTAAATAGAGATAGTTGGAAGAGAATTAAAAAACACATTAAGGATTATGTTATTTTAAGAAATATTTAAATAACAATTACAAAATTGAGTTAAATCAATGAAGTATTCATTTCTACCTTCTCCAATATAAATTCAAATATTAAATTTTAAAAAATAAATATTTGACTACTTGATCCAAACCAACAAAAGAGTTAGTAAGTTTGAAGAACAATATTAGTTTTACAAATTTAAATTTTTTAAAAAGAATTATTTAAAGAAGATTGAAAAAAACAACTAGTTAAACATAGTGTGAAAAATGTTAGCATTTTACGATTGAAAAAAATAAGGGACAATATAAAACTAATAAATATATTTAAAATAGAAAATATAAAACATTAAAAACTAAATTTAATTCATTTATCATCTTTTTCTTGTTTATTAAAGAAAAAATTGAAATTCAGATATTTCAGGCATTATTTAATCTCAAAATTTGTACATTCTTAGATTTCAAGCTGGAACTTGTCCTAATTAAACAATCTGAAGAAAATAGAAAATTTCATTATAGTTGAGATGTGAAAATTGCGAGGATCACCTTAAAAATAATTCCATCTTCAATATTTATCTCAACTTCAAAATTTTCTTTAAATATTCATATAGAGCATAATTTTGCAGAGATAGATACCATCAGTCTGTCAGTCCGGAATGAAACACAAGTCCAACGTCTAAGCACTCAAACAAGCACAAATCATCTTGACCATAGAAGGTAATATTTGCCATACAATGGGGAAGAAACATGTATAATCGCATGCAACAGAAATAGATAGGCATTACTGATAGCAGCAATCTAGAATGAAATCAAGGAATTCTCACATCGAGCCTCCAAAATTGGAAATCATATATTTCAGACATTATTTGGTGTTGAAATTTTTATATTCTTATATACCAAGCTGTAATTTGTCCTGATAAAAACAAATGGAAGAAAATTAAAATAACAAAGAATATCGTCATTGTAATTGAAATGTGAAACTGGGATAATCACCTTCAAAATGATCTCATCTTCAATATTATGTTATCGTCAAAATATATTTCTGCCTCAAAATTTATCTTTAGAAGATCATGTAGAACATATTTTCCAAGAGATGCATACAATCAGTCCATTGGACCAGAATGAAACATAAGTCCAGCAGGAAAGCATGCCAATATGCACAGAAACTTTCTTGACCATAAAAGGTAGTATTCGCCAAATAATGTGAAGAAACAAGTATGGAGAAACAGGTAAGATCTCAGACAACATAAATAGAAAAGGGCACGAAAGATAGCAGTAATTTAGCAAGAAATCGAGCACACTCTCACTTCTTGGTGCTCGTGACAAAAGAACTTTTCAATTTTATGTTACTTGGAGAAATAGGATTTCCTTGCTGTGGGGGTAGTTCTTCTAGTTCGATTAGTTGAATTGCTCGTTGCTTCCTGGCTGCACAAACGGGAAAAAGATTCACTACTTTAGCTCATTCCACACTTGATTCATTAGTACTACATAGTTTTATCGTTTCAGAAACAAGAAAAAGGTAAATACAAACCTTTTTCTACTCGTTGATACCCTTGTTGCAGCCTTCTCTTCCATGCGTCCACTATTTCACTTAAAGATCTCTCATCCGCTTTGCACTGTGGAAAATTGGTACAATTTACATGTTTTGTGCTGTTCTTTCTATCTTGTGCATTTTCAGAATGGTCTTCCTCTTTCACTTTTACAGAATGTCCTCAGTTGTCAAAACGGATAGTTGGTCACCACAATCTGGCTGCTGGAGCTATTCTGGGTGTAACCTTGCACATGGATCTGTTGCACCAGCTGGTGAGGAGGAGTTGTTCCACCATCTTAGCGCTCACATGAGCTGGGAGTCACTAGGTTCCAGAATCTTCTTCTGGGAAGAGAGAGAATAAGTCATTTGGTTCCTGAGCCTTCCAGACTTCTTCTGTCGGTGGTGATTGTTATTATTATTTTTAAATTTTGTTCTAAATCCGTTAACCCCAGCAAAAATATCCCTGACCAATCCCCAGCAAAAATATCCCTGACCAATCACAAAATTGAAATTTGTATAAAAATAATAATTTAGACTTTGAATTTTATTTGAATGCCAAAATTAATGCAACGGACATCCGGGAACATTAATTCCCTGCCTTATAAGGCAGGGAGGAATAAATAAACAATGCTTATATTTTACACTACAAATTAAACAAGCAACACATACACAGTGATTGTGGGAATTCCCACTTAAGAATTAATCAAGCAATACGTATATGTCACATCATATAGGTAAATATCTCAATATAGGTTATCAACTAAAGTTCAAGAAACAGTGGACCCATAGAAAAGATAAGTTGTATATAAATAAAATCATTTACAGCATATCCATGTCAGTCCATGACATATATTAAAGACAATTATATCCTAATCGAGTTTTTTAAGAATGCGCCAGCTTTCATATTTAAAAAAAAAAAATAAGCCCATCCATCCTGCACGTCAACGCACATACAGTTGAGATTGGAGATCATTGCCGATCATATTCAGCTTTGAGTTTTACACTTGCTTCTCAGCTCCGGGAGCTTACAAATGGAGAAAGAGATGGGAAGCAAGAAATTTGCAGGGCACGTTGTGGCGGTGCCCTATTCCACACTCGGCCACACCAATCCCATGCTTCAATTCGCCAAAAATCTCGCTTCGAAAGGCTGTCTCGTCTCCTTCGTAAGCCTCCATTACGATCACCCAAGAATTGAAAAGGCCAAAGATTATCTCAACCGCCTTAGCGACCCAGGGCTTGTTCAGTTGGAGTGGATTCCCGATGAAATCCCCTCTGATGTGACCATCGACGCCCACATCAACGATTTCCTCTTCGATCACATGCACCGCACCATGACAGGTCACGGGTTCGAATCCCTCCTCCTCCGTTTCAAAACCTCCCCCAATCCTGTATCATGCGTCATCTATGATTCCTTCCTTCCCTGGGTTCCCAAAATTGCAGCCAAGCTGGGCATCCCCCACGCCTTCTTATGGACGCAATCGGCCACGGTGTTCTCTATCTATCACCATTTCAAGACTGGTCAGTGATATCTCAATTAAAATAAAATTTCCCCTTTTCCAAGTTTGTGCGAGTCGCATGATTCATTAAAATAAAAGTTTTCAAATAATCGATTTCTTCTTGTTGGTCTCGTTACAGTTGAGAAGTGGGATGGAGAACGAAATCTGCCGGAGACCTTCGAATTGCCCTGTCTGGGCGAATTCAATATCAAGGATTTACCTGCTTCATTGCAGCATCCCCAAGGATTGCCCGATTTAATCGCAGATCTGGACTCTGTAACAGATGCTTCATTTGTGCTCATCAATTCATTTGACGACCTGGAAAACAAGGTGCTCGATTATTTGAGCGGATCAGTGAGAGTGCCCATTTTAACAGTGGGGCCTTCCATACCCATGGCTTTTCTGGGAGGCAATTCGGAGGATACACGGGTCGGAGCAGGGGCAGATCCTTGGGAAGGGCCGGAGTTCATCACCAAATGGCTCGATAGCAAACCCCCACATTCAGTTGTTTATGTTTCTTTCGGCAGCATAACCTCCATTAGCCCTAATCAGATTCATGAAATTGCAGAGGGGCTTGAGAGAAGCCAACAGAGTTTCTTGTGGATCATCAGGCCTCCCAAAGGGCACCAAGATCTCAATTTGCTGTTGCCTGAAGGATTCGTGGAGAGAGTCGCAGAAAGGGGTTTAATGGCGGAATGGTGTTTTCAACTCGAAGTGCTGTCACATCCATCAGTGGGGGTGTTTATGAGCCATTGTGGTTGGAATTCTACTCTGGATGCTCTCAGCTTGGGCGTTCCTACGCTTACTTTGGAGATATGGACGGATCAGCCGAGTAATGCAAAATGCATGGCGGATGTATGGAGAATAGGGCGGCGAATGAAGAAAGGGGAAGATGGGGTTGTGGGGATGGAGGAGATTGAGAGGTGTGTGAGATGGGCGATGGAGGGAGGGGAAGAATTCGCAGAGTTGAGGAAGAACAGCTTGAGATGGAAAGAGGCCGCGAGGCGGGCTATGATGGCCGGCGGATCTTCTGATGTAAATCTTTCACGTTTTGCTCGAGAGGTTACAGCATAAATTGTTTCCAGGTGATGTTCTATGGTAGAAGAACTTACTTTCTAGGAGGTCATCCATCACAGTTGGAATGCATTTAATTGTTAAGTTTCCTGCACGTTTAGAACTACTCTGCTTGCAATTTTATTTATAAGGCCCTCATTAAGTGTTTGAGAGATTTTTTTGGGTATAAATGCAATGTGTTAAGTGGTTTATTCTGACCAGTGATAATGAGAATTTAAGTCAATGAGATTGACTAGGAAAAGATAGATTCGTGTGAAACAGTATTCATAGGTCAATATTTGACTCAAAAAAACAAGTTGAATCACACAACTTTATCTTTTTTTAATTTAATTTAACTCCATCTAAAAGAATACTAATAAACCTCATTAGTGCTGAACTCGCTTTTTAAGATTTTTTTTAATTTACAATTTTTTATAAAAAAATTATTCTTCAACAATGTACTTTATTCTATATACAAATACTAAGTCCATAAAAATTAAAGATTAAATAATATCAATTATTAGATGCATAATGGTCCACATATTAAAGATAACTATAAACCATATTTAATTTTTAGTTTTATACATGCTACTTTGCTTTAGACTAGGAACAACTTGGAAATGGAGAATGAGATTAGGAGTAGGAAACTTTCAAGGCATGTTGCAGCATTCTCTACTCCACTCTTAGCCAAACCAATCCTATGCTTTAACTCCCAAAAATCTCAATCCTAAAGGATGCCTTGTCTCCATAAGCCTTCACTATAATCATGGAAGAATTGATAAGTCAAAAGAGTGTCCTAATTGCCTCATCTTGGACAAGTAAAGCCTTGTTCAATTGGGGGAGTTTCCACCTTCATCTGCAAGAATACATGTAAATTTGAATTTTACTATAAGAAACATCATTTATAAAATTAATGTAAAATAATAATAAAAGTCATTTTTGAATTACTAACTAAATTTAACAATACATTCATGGCTTTAATTCCAAAGAAAACTGAATTCAAGAGATTTTAGGCCCATAGATTTTTTCTCCAGATAGTAAAGCGTATTAGCATTCAAATACATTCTGAAACTTAAATCAAACCATCCATAGTTTATAAAATGATTAAGAAAACTCTTGTGGGCAACATAAGTAGAGTAGGTCGAACTTTGTTTTGGATTGGCAAATCAATTTTGTGGAAGACACTGAAAACCATTTGAAGTAGGACTTGAACAACATCAAAGCTAGGGTGAATTCTAGGTGTTACAATCATAATTTATCAAAGAATATCATATTTGAAGGGTGTGAATTGCATATCTATGCCAAAATTTGAAATCAAAGAAAACAAAGCCTTTGAGGAGCTCAAATACTCCTAGACTTGAATTGACAAACTCGTAATTTTATTATTATCAGAAAGACATCAGTGAGGTTTGGCAATGAACTACCTTTGATCTTCCAAATGATTTAGTTGTAATTAGCCTCTTGATTGGGCAATCAACAATCTCTAGGATCATAAGAGTGCAGGTCCATAAGCCAATTGTAAGAACCATGTCCTACTAAGCAATTGCCACATCATCAATTGCCAAAAATGAGGAAATAACACAAGTGAAAAACCTAGTTGAATAGTCAACAATCATTTCCATTAGTCATAACATATTAAACAATTGTTATCCATGTCATTAACCAAAAATAAGAAATCCAATAATAGTTATCCATTAAAAAGTGTAATATATGACATTATCCAAGGATGCTTACCTACACGTTACCCATCCATCAAAATGAATGATTAACAATTACAAATTTGAAAATCGTTATAGATACATCATTGTTCATAATTACATCAAGTGGTCATCATAACATGATTAAATACATTACATCAAATGAGAGTTTGAAACAAGTTTTCCTCAGACATGTGTCCATCTGCAAGTCTCGGTCTCTATAGCCATCGGACATCGCTCATCCGCTATCTAAGATGAGTTTGGCCTATGCACTTTTACCATGCCAACCACAAAGTGTTTAGCTCCCCTAGGGTCCTTCTTGACATGAAGAACACCCTGAACCTGGCATGAGAAGCCTCGCAACTCAGAACAAGAGGATTAGATGGATATGATGCAACTGTGAAACATACTACTTTCCACATATGTCTAAGTAGCCTAATAACGAAATGTGGTAGGTAAAAATAATATAACAACATATCTACACATATTCATTATAAAAAGAAAAACAACCATGGCCAAAGCACTTTAAGAACCAATATTAACTGATAGAAGAAACAAAACATATTGTATCAATTCTAATCAAAATTGGCAGATAGAAAGAAATTAAACATATTTTATCCATTTCTATCCTTCCCAAATTTCCCACTTTACACCCAACCATAAGGTAGGGTATGTGCAGGATCATGGTGTACCAAACTATGGCTTTAAGTGGCAGTGAAAAATCAGCAAATCAGGGTTATGTCAACTTGACACATAATTTTGAAGTGGTTATGGACTTTATATCAAAAAGTTGTAAGAAAATAATCTGTAGGAAATTGAATGTAGTTTCTAAAATACTAGGCCTTATCACGAGAAAAAAATAATTGATTGGTCAAAAGTATGAATTTTAATGCAGTACTACGAAAATTTCAAGGCAAAAATAAAAAGTAGGTGTATGTCTGATCACCTTAATCAAAATCAAATGATAATATTTTTTTAATATAATTATAGATATGAAAAGTAGACTCATGCTTGAATGTGACGCATATTTTTTGATATTTTTATTTCAAATAAATAATTAAATATGAATTTTCTACCAAAACTTTTTTGAAAAAAAAAGTCTCATCTCTGACCACCTTAACTAATACAAAATTTTACCAATTTTTGTTTTTCTTTTTTTCTTATGCTAGGTGAAGCATAGAATGTGACACAACTTTTAGATTTAAAAAATGTTATACCGTTTGAAAGTTATAGTTATTTTTCAATCAGTATGTCAATCAACACTTTACAATAATCTTCATTGGTAATTAACTAATAAATACTTATCGAACTCAAAATTTGACAGAAATTATATTGATGGAATACCGAGAGCGATATTATAAAACCCTATTTGTTTCATTCAATTTCGATCAAAATAACATTGTTAGACAGCTACTCAAAGTCTGAGTATCATTAAAACCCTCTTCAAACATGTCTTTTGGGTTGACCGGGTAGGCTTGGTAAATACCAAACCTAATCGGATATCCGATATGGCTCGGTGAGTTTTGCTAAAAATTTTGAAATCTCAACACATTTTGGAGGGAAAACTGGATTTAAGAGTTATAGCTTATGATTTATAAATTATTTCAGTTATATTACTAGGTAAAGATGTATATATATATATATATATATATATATATATAAAATAAAATAATGTAAAGATATAAAATATAATCTATTAATATATAATAATATATTATGTTATTCTTATTATAATCTATAAATATAATTTATATTATTATTATTTTTACTAAATATAATAACGTAATATTTTTATTAAATATAATAACGTAATATATATATATATATATATATATGTTATTAATATTTATGTTATTAATATATATGTATATTATTAATATATATGTATATTATTAATATATATGAGTCAAAGGGGGTCATAGGTTGACCTATGACCCCCTTTGACCCATTAAATGATGACATATGTCCCTAGGGGTCCTAGGACCGCTAGAGACATATTAGAATCGTTCTTATGGGTCAAAGGGGGTCATAGGTCAACTTATGACCCCCTTCGACCCATTACATGACCACATATGTCCCTAGGGGTCCTAGCACCCCTAGGGACATATTATAATCATTCATATGGGTCAAAGGGGGTCATAGGTTGACCTATGAACCCCTTCGACCCATTACATGATGACATATGTCGCTAGGGGTCCTAGGACCCCTAAGCACATATTAGAATCGTTCATATGGATCAAAGGGGATCATAGGTCACCCTATGACCCCCTTCGACCCATTAAATGACAACATATGTCCCTAGGGGTCCTAGGACCCTTAGGGACATATGTCATCATGTAATGGGTTGAAGCAGTTCATCGATCAACCTATGACCCCCTTTGACCCATATGAACGATTCTAATATATGTGGTCATGTAATGGGTCGAAGGGGGTCATAGGTCAACCTATGACCCCCTTCGACCCAGAAGAATGATTCTAATATGCCTCTAGGGGTCCTAGGACACCTAGGGACATATGTCATCATTTAATGGGTTCAAGGGGGTCATAGGTCAACCTATAACCCCCTTTGACTCGTATATATTAACAATATACATATATCTTAATAACATACATATTAATATAATAATATATATTAATAACATATATATATATTACATTATTATATTTAATAAAAATATTACGTTATTATACATATATTATATTATTATACATATTAATATAATAATCTATAATACATATTATATTTAATGAAAATATTACGTTATTATATATATTAATAACATACATATATATATGTATAATAAGAGCGATTCTCATATGTCCCTAGGGGTCCTAAGGACATATGTCGTCATGTAATAGGTCAAAGGGGGTGTGTCATGTCCCCTATTCAAATAATTTAAAAAAAATAAACTTTGTTAAGGCAGGCAGGCTCCAAAAAGGTGAAATTTTGGAAAAAGGGGCTAATCTTTGGAAACCAATGGACTAATAAATAAAAATTATTATTAAATTATATTTTATTAACCCCTCTTGGATGTGAGTTAGGGTTATGCCCTCTTTAAAAGGGGTTTGGAGGCATTTTGGGCTCATTCTACATCTTGATTCTTGCTAATTTTCTTGTTGTTCTTCAGAGGCTGCCAAACCTGTGGAGAAGGAGACCCAAGAACGAGAGTTTGCAGGTTTCCAGGAAGGCTAAGGATGGGAGTTTGAAGCCATTCCATGTGCATGCTCATACAGAGTTTGCCTTTGTGCTGAATAGTGCCGATTTGGGTGTTTTCGGGGTTGTTTTTGGTTTGAGTTTGGGTTTTCAGTTGAGTGTTTCATATCAGTTTGGTTTGCTGCTGTATTTCAGACTTTATGATGTTAAAATAGAGCTGAATATATGTATTGGGTTGTGATTAAACTTCTGAGATAGTTTATGAGTGTGTTGTGGTGTTTCCGGGCATTTTTGTGTTAATTTCGGGAGCCCGATTGAGCATAGTTTTGCCCTACATTTGTGAGCTGTTGTGTAAAGGCTATACAAATCTGGAAATGTCATTTTGTAGGCTGTTATGCTGCTGAAATTTCTGTAAAAATGTCCATTTTCAGATTTATTAATAATTTGTGAAGTTGTGAAGTTTTTGGCACTAATTTGGACATACCCGGTTTGGGTTTTATTGGGAAATTGGCAGATCTTTGTAATATTGGTTGTTTGATTTTAAAGTTTTGATTTGAGGCTGGAAATATCAATAAAAATCAGTAAAGGGACATTTCATGGTGATAGGTCAACCTATGACCCCCTTTGACCCATATGAACAATTATAATATTTATGTCCCTAGGGGTCCTCGGACCCCTAAGGACATATGTCATCATGTAATGAGTCGTGGGGGGTCATAGGTCACCCTATGACCCCCTTTGACCCATATTAACAATTCTAATATGTCCTTAGGGGTCCTAGGACCCCTCGGGAGATATGTCGTCATTTAATGGGTTGAAGCCCTTTGACCCATAAGAACGAAATATGTCCTTAGGGGTCCTAGGACCCCTAGGGACATATGTCGTCATGTAATGTGTCGAAGGGGGTCATAGGTTGTGACCCATAAAGAGAGATTATCATATGTCCCTAGGGGTCCTAAGGACATATGTCGTCATGTAATGGGTCAAAGGGGGTGATAGGACAACCTATGACCCCCTTTGACCCATATGAAAAATTTTAATATGTCCATAGGGGTCCTAGGACCCCTAGGGACATATGTCATCATTTAATGGGTCGAAAGGGGTCATAGGTAAACATATGACCCCCTTTGTCCCATATGAACAATTCTAATATGTCCCTAGGGGTCCTCAAATGTCATCATTTAATGGATCAAATGGGGTCATAGGTCAAACTATGACCCTCTTTGATTCATTTAGACCCCTAGGGATATATTAGAATTGTTCATATGGTAAGGGGGTCATAGGTACCCCCTTTGACCCATTAAATGATGACATATGTCTCTAGGGGTCCTAAGACCCCTAAGGACATATTAGAATTGTTCATATGGGTCAAAGGAGGTCATAAGGTGACTTATGACTCTTTTTGACCTATTAAATGATGACATATGTCCCTAGGGGACATATTAGAATAGTTAATATTGGTCAAAAGGGGTCATAGAGTAACCTATGACCTCCTTTGACCTATTAAATGATGACATATGTCCCTAGGGGTCCTAGGACCCCTCGGGACATATTAGAATTGTTCATTTGGGTCAAAGGGGGTCATAGGGTGACCTATGACCCTTTTTCACCCATTAAATAATGACATATGTTCCTAGGGGGTCCTAGGACCCCTAGGGACATATTAGAATTGTTCATATTGGTCAAAGGGGGTCATAGGTTTACCCTATGACCCCTTTTGACCCATTAAATGACAACATATGTCCCTAAGGGTCTTAGAACCCCTAGGGACGTATTAGAATTGTTCATATGGGTCATAGGGTGACCTATGACCCCTTTTGACCCATTAAATGATGACATATGTCCCTAGAGGTCCTAGGACCCCTAAGAACGTATTAAAATTGTTCATATGGGTCAAAGAGGGTCATAGGGTGACCTATGACCCTCTTTGACCCATTAAATAATGACATATGTCCCTAGGGATCCTAAGACCCCTAGGGACATATTAGAATTGTTCATATGGGTGAGAGGGGGTCATAGGTCACCCTATGACCCCCTTTGACCTATTAAATGATGACATATGTCCTTAGAGGTCCTAGGACCCCTAAGGATGTATTAGAATTGTTCATATGGGTCAAAGGGGGTCATAAAGTGACCTATGACGACATATGTCCCTACCCCTAGGGATGTATTAGAATTGTTCATATGGGTTGAAGGGGGTCATAGGGTGACCTATGACTCCTCACGACCCATTAAATGATGACATATGTCCCTAGGGGTCCTAGGACCCCAAGGGATATATTATAATAGTTAATATGGGTCAAAGAGGGTCATAGGGTGACCTATGACCCCCTTTGACCCATAAAATGATGACATATGTCCCTAGGGGTCCTAGGACCCCTAGGGACATCTTAGAATTGTTCATATGGATCAAAGGCAGTCATAGGGTGACCTATGACCCCCTTTGACCCATTAAATGATGACATATGTCCATAGGGGTCCTAGGACCCCTAAGGACATATTAGAATGGTTAATATGCGTCAAAAGGGGTCATAGGTCCTTTGACCCATTAAATGATGACATATGTCCCTAGGGGTCCTAGGACCCCTAGGGACATATTAGAATTGTTCATATGGGTCAAAGGGGGTCATAGGGTGACCTATGACCCCTTTGACCAATTAAATGACGATATATGTCCTTAGGGATCCTAGGACCCCTAGGGAAGTATTAGAATGGTTAATATGGGTCAGCCTATGACCTCCTTTAACCCATTAAATGACAACATATGTCCCTAGAGGTCTTAGGACCCCTAGAAACATATTAGAATTGTTCATATAGGTCAAAGAGGGTCATATGGTGACCTATGACCCCCTTTGACCTATTAAATGACAACATATGCCCCTAGGGGTCCTAGGACCCATAGGTACATATTGGAATTGTTCATATGGGTCAAAGGGGGTCATAGGGTGACCTATGACCCCCTTTGACCCATTAAATGACGACATATTAGTATGGTTAATATAGGTCAAAAGGGGCCATAGGGTGACCAATGACCCTCTTTGACCCATTAAATGATGACATATGTCCCTAGGGGTCCTAAGACCCCTACTGACATATTAAAATTGTTCATATGGGTCAAAGGGGGTCATAGGTGACCCATTAAATGACGACATATGTCCCTAGGGTTCCTAGGACCCCTAGGGACGTATTAGAATTGTTCATATGGGTCAAAGGGGGTCATAGGGTGACCTATGACCCCCTTTGACCCATTAAATGACAACATATGTCCCTAAGGGTCCTAGGACCCCTAGGGATGTATTAGAATGGTTAATATGGGTCACCCTATGACCCCCTTTGACCTATTAAATGACGACATATGTCCCTAGAGGTCTTAGGACCCTTAGGGACATATTAGAATTGTTCATATGGGTCAAAGTGGGTCATAGGGTGACCTATGACCCCCTTTGACCCATTAAATAATGACATATGCCCCTAGGGGTCCTATGACGCCTAAAGACATATTAGAGTCGTGTACATGGGTCAAAGGGGGTCATAGGTTGACCTATGAACCGCTTTGACCCATTACATGACGACATATGTCCTTAGGGGTCCTAGGACCCCTAGGGACATATTAGAATTGTTCATATGTGTCCAAGGGGGTCCTAGGGACATATGTCGTCATTTAATGGGTCGAAGGGGGTCATAAGTCACCCTATGACCCCCTTTGACCCATATGAACGATTCTAATATGTGCCTAGGGGTCTTACGACCCCTAGGGACATATGTCATCATGTAATGGGTCGAAGGGGGTCATAGGTCAACCTATAACCCCTTTCAACCCATAAGAACGATTCTAATATGTCTCTAGGGGTCCTAGGACCCCTAGGGACATATGTCATCATTTAATTGGTCAAAGGGGGTCATAGGTGAACTTATGACCCCCTTTGACTCATATATATTAATAATATACATATATATTAATAACATACATATTAATATAATAATATATATTAATAACATATATATATTACGTTATTATATTTAATAAAAATACTACTTTATTATATATATTACTAACATACATATTAATACAATAACATTAATGTAATAATATAAAAACATATATATATATATATATATATATATATATATGTTACATTATTATACATATATTATATTATTATACATATTAATATAATAATATATAATTCATATTATATTTAATGAAAATATTATGTTATTATATATATTAATATGTATAATAAGAGCGATTATCATACGTCCCTAGGGGTCCTAGGGACATATGTCGTCATGTAATGGGTCAAAGGGGGTGATAGGTCAACCTATGACCCCCTTTGACCCATATGAACAATTCTAATATGTCCCTAGGGGTCCAAGACATATGTCGTCATTTAATGGGTCACCTATGACCCCCTCTGACCCATATTAACAATTCTAATATGTCCCTAGGGGTCCTAGGACTCGTAGGGACATATGTCATTATTTAATGGATCAAAGGGGGTCATAGGTCACCCTATGACCCCCTTTGATTGATTTAGGACCCCTAGGGACATGTTAGAATTGTTCATATGGTCAAAGGGGGTCATAGGTTCACCCTATAACCTCCTTCGACTCATTAAATGACGACATATGTTCCTAAGAGTCCTAGGGCCCCTAGGGACATATTAGAATTGTTCATATGGGTCAAAGGGGGTCATAGGTTGAACTATCACCCCCTTTGACTCATTATATGACGACATATGTCCTTCGGGGTCGTAAGACCCCTAGGGACATATTAGAATGGCTAATATGGGTCAAAAGGGATCATAGGGTGACCTATGACCCCCTTTGACCCATTAAATGACGACATAGGTCCTCAGGGGTCTTAAGACCCCTAGGGATGTATTAGAATTGTTCATATGGGTCAAAGTGGGTCATAGGGTGACCTATGACCCCCCACAACTCATTAAATAACAACATATGTCCCTAGGGGTCCTAGGACCCCTAGGGACATTTTATAATGGTTAATATGGGTCAAAGAAGGTCATAGGGTGACCTATGACACCCTTTAACCCACTAAATCATGACATATGTCCCTACGGGTCCTAGGACTCCTAGGGACATACTAGAATTGTTCATATGGGTCAAAGGGGCTCATAGGGTGACCTATTACCGCCTTTGACTCATTAAATGACAACATATGTCCCTAGGGATCCTAGGACCCTTAGGGACGTATTAAAAATTGTTCATATAGGTCAAAAGGGGTCATAGGATGACCTATGACCCCCTTTGACTCATTAAATGAAGACATATGTCCTTAGGGGTCCTAGGACCCCTAGGGACATATTATAATTGTTCATATGGGTCAACGGGGGTCATAGGTAGAATTGTTAATATGCATCAAAGGAGGTCATAGGTTGACCTATAACCCCCTTGATCCATTAAATGACGACATATGTCCCTAGGGTTCTTTGACCTATTAAATGACGACATATGTCCCTAGGGTTCTTTGACCTATTAAATGACGACATATGTCCCTAGGTGTCCTAGGACCCCTAGGGACATATTAGAATTGTTCATATGTTCAAATGGGGTCATAGGGTTACCTATGACCCCCTTTGACCCATTAAATGATGACATATGTCCCTTGGGGTCCTAGGACCCCTAGAGACATATTAGAGTGGTTAATATGGGTCAAAGGGGGTCATAGGGTGACCTATGACTCTTTTTGACCCATTAAATGATGACATATGTCCCTAGGGGTCCGACAACCCTTAGGGACGTAGTAAAATTGTTCATATGGGCCAAAGTCACCCTATGACCCCCCACAACCCATTAAATGATGACATATGTCCCTAGGGGTCCTAGGACCCCGAGGGACATATTATAATGGTTAATATGAGTCAAAGAGAGTCATAAGGTGACCTATGAACCTCGTTGACCCACTAAATGACGACATATGTCCCTAGGGGTCCTAGGACCCCTAGGGACATATTAGAATTGTTCATGTGGGTCAAAGGGGGTCATATGGTGACCTATGGCCCCCTTTGATTCATTAAATGATGACATATGTCTCTAGGGATCCTAGGACCCCTAGGGACGTATTAAAATTGTTCATATGGGTCAAAGGGGGTCATAGGTTGACCTATGACCTCCTTTGACCCGTTAAATGACAATATATGTCCCTAAGGGTCCTAGGACCCCTAGAGACATATTAGAATTGTTAATATGGGTCAAAGGGGGTCATAGGTTGACCTATGACTCCTTTTGATCTATTAAATTATGACATATGTCCCTAGGAGTCCTAGGACCCGTAGGGATATATTAGAATTGTTCATATGGGTCAAAGGGGGTCATAGGGTGACCTATGACCCCCTTTGACCCATTAAATGACGACATATGTCCCTATGGGTCTTAAACATATTAAAATGGTTAATATGGGTCAAAGGGGGTCATAGGGTAACCTATGACCCCCTTTGACCCATTGAATGATGACATGACATATTAAAATTGTTCATATGGGTCAAAGGGGGTCATAGGGTGACCTATGACACCCTTTGAGTCATTAAATGATGACATATGTCCCTAGGGGTCCCTAGGATATTGGACCTATGACCCCTTTTGACCTTTTAAATTACAATATATGTCCCTAGGGGTCCTAAGATCCCTAGGGACATATTAGAATTGTTAATATGGGTCAAGGGGGTCATAGGTTTTGACCCATTAAATGACGACATATGTCCCTAGGGGTCCTAGGACCCCTAGGGACATATTAGAATTGTTCATATGGGTCAAAGGGGGTCATAGGGTTACCTATGACGCCCTTTGACCCATTAAATCATGACATATGTCCCTAGGGGTCCTAAGACCCCTAGGGACATATTAGAATGGTTAATATTGGTCAAAGGGGGTCATAGGTTGACCTATGACCCCTTTTGACCTATTAAATGATGACATATGTCCCTAGGGGTCCTAGGACCCCTAAGGACATCTTAGAATTGTTCATATGGGTCAAAGGGGGTCATAGGGTGACCTATGACTCGTTTTGACCCATAAAATGATGACATATGTCCCTAGGCTTCCTATGACCCCTAGGAACATATTAGAATTGTTCATATTGGTCAAAGGGGGTCATAGGGTGACCCTATGACCCCGTTTAACCCATTAAATGATGACATATGTCCCTAGTGGTCCTAGGACCCTTAAGGACATATTAGAATTGTTCTTATTGGTCACAAGAGGTCACAGGGTGATGTATGACCCCCTTTGACCCATTAATTGATGACATATATATATATATATATATATATATATATATATATATATATATATATATATATATATATATATATATATATATATATATATATATATATATATATATATATATATATATATATATATATATATATATATATATATATATACTATTAATACGATATTTAATTACTATGAATACTATCGAAGCATAATAATAATAATAATTACATAAATAAACACTAAATATTAATACTATTATGGCATAATATTAATATATATATTAATACTATTGTAGCATAATGATAATAATAATATAAATAAACACTAAATATTAATACTATTATATCTATAGTAATAATAATAATACTATTATAGGTATAATAATAATATTGATAATATATATTAATACTATAGCTATATATATATATATATATAAACCAAATTCAGTTTCCCTCCAATAATTATTATAATATTAATACTATTATAGCAAAGGTTGTTTTCCCTCCAAATGTCATTGGAGAAAATCGAATATTTGATTTCAAATTGGATATCCGATCTGAAATCGGACATCGGATTTTTCGTGGCACTAATTTCCAACATATCCTTGTCTCTATAGACCTGACAACATCATTTTTTCAATTCTTTTTTCACGAGTTTTACAAAAAAGTATGTTTTGGGGCCCTACCAATCGAAAAAAATTCGAAAATATAACCTTCGGTGTTCGAATTTTTCATCTGAATGGGGAGCACCACTCGTCAAAAGGATAAATGCAAAAGGAAGATATTCAATGAAGACATTGCGGTATATAGGGAAAGAGACAAAATGGAACACTGAAGAAAAACACAAGGTATGCTAAATATCAGTCAAGTTGACAATGAATTAGTCGAAGGTGAAATCATAGAGTTAGATAATGAATATGTACAGTTGGAGAATGAAAATGTACCTATTGAAAATGATAATACCGAAATTGAAAATTTAGAGAATGAAAATTTTGACGATGAAATGCTACCAAGTCATAATCCAAATTTTATAATTGACCATGTTGAACATGACAATGCACAGGAACCTAATGCACAAGAATGTTACATATCTCCTAATTATAATCGACATGAAGGTTCTAAAACACCAAAATGGATAATTGAAATGGATGAAATGATTATTACTAGTTTGAAGGAAAAGAATTCAAAAAGAACCATTCGATTATGGGCTTCAAGACTATATCAGATGTTTTTTGGCAACAAGACAGTGGTAGAGCAATGTTAGCTTTTCATGGCTTATTAAAGATGCAAAAGATGAGACCTATGATTTCCAAATTGAAGATTCGTGTCAATAAAAAGTTGAAAAGAAATGTCATTATTGTGAAGAATCTTTTTCAGTGCCCTCAATAGAATTGGGAAAAATAGTAGGGAGAAGGATAACAGAGCTGCTCAAAGGGTTATTACAACCTCTTTGGTAAGTCATCATTTGAGAAAGGGTAGATATATGAGACAAACTTGTATTGATTTGAATCTAAATCGTACTACTTTGAGAAGAGCACTTAGTCGATGAGAGAAAATTGGTGATCCTCTTCAAAATGAAACATGGGCATTTGGTGGGAGACTTCCACATTTTGATAAGAAGCTATCCAATGATGTGAATGAAGAAATTACACAATTTTGGAACTCTAACTCACGAGTATCACCCAATGCTAAAGACGCGTTAAAGTTGAGAATTGGCATCAGAGACTGCACGCCACATCCTAAACACTATTTGGAGGTAAGTCAAACTATGTTGTTCAAACAATTTAGAGAGAGTCATCCAAATCTTCATATATCGCAAAGGGCTTTTGAATCTTTGAAGCCATTTTATTATGTGCCATTCAAAATTTGAAATACATGTTGTTGCAAATATCATGTTGAGTTTTCTATGCACCATGAACTATTATGCTCTATCCGTTCTACTTTGCATAGTAAAGAAATGTTGGAGGATTGTGGGGCTACTGGGCTTCCAAAATCATCAAGAGACTTGCTAGATCAACTTTTATGTCGTAGAGTTGATGGTTGTTCCTTTTATAGAAATGCTTGCTTAAATGAAAAGTGTTCAAAATGTGGTGGCTTATCCAAGTTTGACACATGATTCCATGAGGGGTGCGAACAAGATCTTGGAAAGACAATAGTGAAGAAAAGGGTATATGAAATGGTGAAATACACATTAAAGAGTTGGGGTGAGAGCTCTAGATGTGAATTGGTTGGAAAAGATATCAGTGTGGCTAGTTTTATTTCAGATTTCAAAGAAAATCTTTTTTACAAGTATGCAAGACATAGTCACAGGTCTCAGTGGTTGGATCAATAATTTAGAATGTGTAAGGAGACTTTTCCTATTGGCACTATTATATCACTTGTTGATTTTTCTAAGAACTACACATTGCAACCTTAAAATGAGACACAATCTCAGTATTACAACTCCATTCAGATTGCTATTTTTGTTCACATAACATATGGACATACCCCTGATAGTGCAGAAGATAATTGAAAGATTATTAGAGAGTATCATTTGTATATGAGTGATGATAGATCTCACTCTCATGAGTTTGTGCAACATTTTTTTGAGAATTACTTTGATTTCTTACATGAGCATGCACTTGTTATGGATAGACATATCATTTGGTCAGATAATTGTATAGGTCAATTCAAGAATGCTTGCATGTTTTATTGGTTGTGTAGGATGCACGTAGAGAGAGGGGTGTCTCATATTTGGAGTTTTTTTGAGTCCGGCGATGCAAAAGGGGAACATGATGGAGCAGGGGCATTTGAAGAGAGCTCTAGTTAAGGAGCAACTGAAGATTTCAATAACAAAGCTTCTTGATGATCGTAGCATTGTTGATTGGTGTAGTTTAGAATTATCACAAGGGGGGGACTCTTGATTCAGTGGTACGCAGGTTCTTTTGGTTGGTTGAGGAAGGGTCCATAGCTGATAGATCAGATTGTGCTACAGTGAGAGACTCATCAAAAATGCATTCATTCTGGAGCTCTAATTCTAGTACATGGACCATTTAGACACAATAGCTAGCTTGTTTTTGTCCTAGTTATTTTTAGTGTGATTGGGATCATTGTGAGTCAAGTGAGTGGGTGGACACATGGGCTCCACATTATATTACTCTATTGTCTATCATACCCTTTATCAAAAATGATGACACTGAAAGTTCACTTGAGCATAACCATCTATTAGATCTACTTCAGCCAGGACATGTCTTTGCATTGGTTGCACCACAGGGGAATGATGAGAAATCTGATTATTGGTTAGCACGTTGTGTAAGAGGTAAACAAAAACTTGCACAACCGATCACAGATGATGATGGATTCACATATCCTACTGGTTCAGTGGTTGTTGTTGGAACATGGCTATAGACATACATGCTTAGAAGGAATGAAATTCCTGCATTTGAAGACTATCAGAAGCACAAAGTAATTTTCATATATTCGCATCTTATTATAGCAACAAATGTAAAGTTATTGAAGTATCAAGGAAGACCAAAAGTAAAATAACTTTTTACTATTGCTAATGCTGATCATGAAGCCTTGTTGGAGACCCTAAAATAGAGAGAGGACCCTATTGGAACACTCGACTAGGTATATTTACTTCTTATGTTATTTTCTTCATAATCATATTTTCATGTGATACAAGGCTATAAGGACGATTTTAAGAGCATTTATAACTATATCAAAGATAATTGCTTGCGAATATCTTATTACAATTTTGGCTTTTTCCTTATTTGACATAAAGCTAACATTATGATTATTAAAACTATTTTTTATCAAACTAATCAAATAAGTAAAATCTAGAAAGTACGGATGAACAATTAGAATACTATGTGATTTGATTTTTAAAAAAAAATTCCCAAATTTAATTTGAAAAAGATTCATTATTGCAATCGTCTACAATTTTTTGGGCCTTATTGAAATGACCATGTCCATGACATGTATGAGACTCAAATGGGATTTTCTCATAGTTTAGTTTTTGAGTGAGGACTACATCTTCTAGTCTTAGTCTAAATTTATGGCTTCACGGAGACCTTTAACTAGATCTAATTCCTAGAATCCAGTAATAGGATAGTATCTCTATAGAGGTCTTGATCAAGTTGCAAAGATTCCATTCTTGTTAATTTTATTGTGAGTTTTATTCTACTATAACATGCATATTCAAATACTCAATGAAACACCAAACATTCAATACTCTCTTGATATAAGGTTATCTCTCATGCTAAGATTGCTAAGTAAGATCATGAAATGATTTTAAGGTTCCTTTAATTGTGGATGTTCACTTAGTGAAATAATGGGATTTTCTAGTAATCACTTGGGTGACTTACACTATTGAGTTGATTACTTTCACTAACTCACCACACAAGGCACTCCTACCATCAACAAGAGGCTAATGATCTAGTTTATATTTGAATTGAGAAAGTGCATCCGTAATTCTTTCATCCAAAAAAACTAATACTAAACAACATGAAATGAAATTTAAAGCTAAGTGAGGAAATAAGGATCATTATGCAATAATGCAAACTTGATGCATGACATCTTGGGTTCTTTGGCAATCCTGCATTCTAGCAAGGTGGTTGGTGAGTGCTCCCATGGAATCATTCACCCATCCTACCTTGTGTCAAAACTTGATCACAACAATTTTCCATGCAATACACAACAATGAAAAGTAGAGCAAATTTGGCATTTAATTGGCAACAATTCTCCAACAGCCTTGGTTTACAAATGAGAGGGCTAGGGATTTAAATAGGAGCCCCAATTATAATGAACTAACAATATTGATTCAAAAAAATGATCTAGATTAATCCATTACAAGCTCTAATTAGGGGAACCAAAAATAGCCAAAAAATAAGCTAGTGAAAAACATTCAATCACCCAAGGACCAATAAGAAACAAGGAAGCCACCTAGTCATCATTCAACTTATCATCCAAGATGTATACTCCTCTCTTCCTCTCCCTTTTATCAAAACCAATGAACTTGAACAAAATTTCATTAAGTTCCTCCATTTCAATGCTGGGAAGCCTGTTATGTTGTGACTCTATGACCTCTAACTTCTCCATGTAATTTTTATCTTAATTCCACCTCCTTATTGTTAGGAATTTGTTATCATTCTAGGACTTCTTTCTTTTGGATAGGTGCACTTCACGATGCTTGAACCCTTGATATTTCCACCTTCATCATTTGGAATTCTTCTTTTTCATCTTCATCTCTGGGTTTGATCCTTGGAGAAATCCCTTGTATGCATTAACATCTTCCATGGCATATTAAATCCATTTCCTTGCACAACTTGATCATCATCGGGATCACTCCATTGATGGGAATATTATCCTTGCATTCTTTTGTGCCCTCAACCTCAAACTTTGCTTTATGTCCTTGTATTTTAATGCTCCTAAGCTCACTTTGGTGGTAGATCCTTGAATATTCTTGGTGTACTTGTTTGATCCTTACAAAAAAATGATGTAAATAGAGACAAGTTGATCTCCTTGTAAGATAGTCTTTGTTCTTCAAACATTTAAGTTTTTGACTAAGTGTAAAGTTGACTTGCATTGAGACACATGAATGCCTATGAATTGAATCCTTGAACTTTTCCATGGACCTCTTTAAATCCAAACTTGTCCCATGTTTTTGACTAGTGAAGGTTTGGTCTTGGGATAATTCCTTTAGCTTGATCCTTGAATTTTCTTTCCTTTGCTCTACTTTCAAAGTGTATTATCTTGAAGTATTTTCCTTTGAACTCAAATGCTTTTGACGAGTCCCCTTTCATTGCTTTTCTTGGCCTTGAGCTTGAACTTGTGTTTCACCTTGCTTCGTTCTCTTCCTTGTGGCTATCCTTAATTTTTCTTAAAGTGGGTAGTGTTTGTGAGTTGATTCATGTTTATGGTGATAAAACATAGATGTCTAAATTTTGAATTAGTCCAAGAAGGTTTGGCATGTGTGAGATTGGTGATGCTCTAGGAACAAGGGTTTTGAGAAGGTGAATTGGGGCTTTTGGGGTTAGGGAACCCATAAACTGGTTCTTAGTCCAATAACATTAATGAAATATAGGGAACATTAATGCAAAGCACCTAATCATTTTTCTTTTCTTGATGTAATAAGGTCTAGGGATAGATCTAATGATCTCCCTGTGACCATCCACATTTGTAACGGACACAAGACCCCATGGTGAACCTGTAAGCCTTGACCATCAATTGGTCAAATAAAGTGGATTTTTGGCAAATTCCATGTTTTTTAGGTAAGTCTAGATGTTTAGAACATTATTAAGGTCTAGGAGTTTGTAGAGTCCATTTGTAATCAAATTTGCAATAAAACTTGTCTTAGCGCAAAAATTGCAAAAAGTTGCTTAGCAACTTTTGCAATTTTCTTGACAACTTTTCAAAATCTAACTTCTAATGGCCATAACTATTCAAATCATCAGTGCCATTAGCTCTAGGTGGGTGGGTGAACCCTAGTGACACCCTTGTTCTGGCCACGAAGATCATCCATCGTCCATGGCCACCCCGTATCGAGGAGTCCCAAAGGTTCTCTAAGTGCATTTTGAGGTCGATCTTTCGAGGGTCAGAACTCGGAGCTCATGAGGGCTATCGATGAACTATTGAATGCTACAAGACTATGATGTTGAGGCCTAAAATAATTGATCTCATTTTCAAGAGATCACATTCTGTTTGGATTCAGCACAGCGATCTCGCTCGATGCCAAAACTCGCAGTGTGCCTCAGTTCATAGGTGCACCACAACATAACTTTGAAACTGCTGATCTTGGCATCAAATCGTCAGCACCATTAGCTCCAGGTGGGTGGGTGAACCCTAGTCACACCATTTTTCCAACCACAAAGACCATCCATCATTTGCGGCCACCCTGTACCAAGGAGTCTCCAAGGTGCTCTAAGTGCATTTCGAGGTCAATCTTTAAAGGGTCATAACTCAGAGCTCCTGAGGGCTATCAATGAACTGTCGAATACTATAGGACGGTGATGTTGAGGCCTAAAATAACCTATCTCATTTTCAAGAGATCACATTCTGTTTGGATTCGACACAACGATCTCGCTCGATGCCAAAACTCACAGTGTGCCTCAGTTCATAGGTGCACCACAACGCAACTTTGAAACCGCTGATCTTGGCATCGAATCGTTAGTGCCATTAGCTCCGGGTGGGTGGGTGAACCCTAATGACACCCATGTTCTAGCCACAGAGACCATCCATCGTCCACGACCACCCTGTACTGAGGAGTCCCAAAGGTTCTCTAAGTGCATTTTGAGGTCGATCTTCCGAGGGTCATAACTCGAAGCTCGTGAGGGCTATCAATGAACTATCAAATGCTACAGGACGGTGATGTTGAGTCCTAAAATAACCTATCTCATTTTTGAGAGATCACATTTCATTTTGATTCGACACAACGATCTCCCTCGATGCCAAAACTCGCAGTGTGCCTCAGTTCATAGGTGCACCATAGCGTAACTCTGAAATTGCTGATCTTGGCATTGAATCGTCAGTGCCATTAGCTCCAGGTGGGCGGGTGAACCCTAGTGACACCCTTGTTCTAGCCATGAAGACCATCCATCGTTCGCGGCCACCCCATACTGAGGAGTCCCCAAGGTTCTCTAAGTGCGTTTTGAGGTTGATCTTCCGAGGGTCATAACTTGAAGCTCGTGAGGGCTATCGATGAATTGTCAATTGCTACAAGATAGTGATGTTAAGGCCTAAAATGACCTATCTCATTTTCAAGAGATCACATTCTGTTTGGATTTGACACAACAATCTCGCTCGATGCCAAAACTTGCAGTGTGCCTCAATTCATAGGTGCACCATTGCGTAAATTTGAAACCGCTGATTTTGGCATCGAATTGTCAGTGCCATTAGCTCTGGGTGGGTGGGTGAACCCTAGTGACACCCTTGTTTTGGCCATGGAGACCATCCATCGTCCGTGGCCACCTGGTACCGAGGATTCCCCAAGGTTCTCTAAGTGCTTTTTGAGGTCAATCTTCTGAGGGTCATAACTCAGAGCTCGTGAGGGCTATTGATGAACTGTTGAATGCTATAGGACGGTGATGTTGAGGCCTAAAATAACCTATCTCATTTTTGAGAGATCACATTTCATTTGGATTCGGTACGATGATCTCACTCAATGCCAAAACTCATAGTGTGCCTTAATTCATAGGTGCACCAGAGTGTAAATTTGAAACTGTTGATCTTGGCATTGAATCGTCAGCGCCATTAGCTCTAGGTGGGTGGGTGAACCCTAGTGACACCCTTATTCTAGCCATGAATACCATCCATCATCCGTGACCACCCCGTACTAAGGTGTCCCCAACGTTCTCTAATTGCGTTTTGAGGTCGATCTTCTGAGGGTCATAACTCGGAGCTCATGAGGGCTATCGATGAACTCTCAAATGCTATAGGACAGTGATGTTGAGGCCTAAAATAACATATCTCATTTTTGAGAGATCACATTCTGCTTGGATTCGGCACAACAATCTCGCCCGATGCCAAAACTCGTAATATGCCTCAGTTCATAGGTGCACCATAGCATAAATTTGAAACCACTGATCTTGGCATTGAATCGTCAGCGCCATTAGTTCCAGGTGGGTGGGTGAACCCTAGTCACACCCTTGTTCCAGCCATGAAGACCATCCATCGTTTGCGGCCACCCTGTACCAAGGAGTCTCCAAGGTGCTCTAAGTGCATTTTGAGGTCGATCTTTTGAGGTACTTATATGTCTTCTGTTCCTATTATTATCTGTATAAGTAACACATCTTTTTTATGTTATTACGGTTTATGTTTAGAAGAAAAAATATATGTTAAAAGAATTTGGTTAGCTCAACCACTCAGAATAGGACTTTTCCAGTGCCAGGGATGTTGAGAATAAATATTGAATTCATATGATATTAATTTTTAAATGGGCTAGTGAATTGACTGATTTTGATCTTGAAAATTTTATGGTTAAATAGGTTTTGAGTTAGATTAGTGCAAGGATGGTGATTTTTAAGAAGTTTTGTCATCTATATTAGCATTGCCAGAATGCAATAAGTGTTAAATAGACCATACATTCTTATATGTCATAAATTTGTACAAACCACTACTCATATAATATGAATCAATAATAAAAACTTGAACTGTAATATACCATTTATTAATAATGAATATATCAAAATAGACTAGCATATCCATAGACAAAGTACTCAAATATATATCAAAATACATAGATCCATATACAAAATGTGGCTGATCATGCCATCAAAATGTGTATAATATCAATGTTTCTATATACAATGTGGCATATGCCATCTCAAAATGTCTCATGATGCATCCTACAAAAACTATACTATCCTAGGGTGCTGGTGGATGATCAAAATGCAACCTCTTCGCTGCACTAGGTGGATCAGATGCCTCTTACATAAACAAAAATGGAAAACCCAAAGTTAGACTACTAAATTTATACGATTCTTTGTATCTAACATTGAATTACTCAAATGCATAATGATCTTTTTTGTAATGAAGATTTATACTATAAAAATTTCATAATAAATACCTCTCTCGTTGACCTCCTGTGCTGGTCAAGAGTCCTCTCATATGCCCTCGGCAATGCTTCTACCTCTCTGATTGTGGGCTCTATATGTTCAAATACGTTTGTCAGATGAATCTACAATTTAAACTATAACATTATAATTCATAGCTTGCTAAATTTATAACATATTTAATCATAAATTCAAACAATAACTTACTATTGTAGGCTCCTCCTCAGGAGAGAGTGTCTGCATCATCAAATCTACATAACTCTCTCGCCGGACCTCATGTGCACTACGAGTCTCCTATGAGATACAAAATAGTAGTTTTTAATATCATGGAAATCAGTTTTGAATTTATTTATGAAGATAAGGATAATAAAAAATAAATGATACTTATACATACAATGGGGCTCTCAGTGCGAATGGAAATCCCTAATGGTCTACGATGCGAAATCTGTACATGCTCATCGCCAGTAGCCATGCCCTATATACAATAAAGAATGTAATTAAATGGGATTACCACAAACATGTTACAAGAATGCATTGATATTTAATCAAATAGAAAGCACCTAATTACCTTTCCTTTGTCAATGCGCACTAGCTCACCCTCCGCACTTTGTCCCCCCGAGACAGCTGCTACCTGCAAGATAAAAGAAAGTTTAGCAACCATATATGCAACAATATCAAATAGAAAAAAAAATATGAACACAACATAATGTATCGTAGATGTCTCAAGGCCAAATGAAATGGCCGAGAGCGTGGCATCATCAATTTTTCTGAGCTCCTCCTCGATCATCAGCTAAACATGAATGAAGATCACATACATATAAAAGTCAATATGGCTAAAAAATTAAAATTACTCTATTATAAAAATTAACTTTAAATCGCATGTCATAAAAAAAAAAATGTATACACATATCGACACCGAAGGAGTCCATGCCTCTGCATTCCCCTCCTCTCTCGCATCGGGGTCTGTGGCCGCTGCACGTGTGTCTGGTGTATCCTCATCTAATACAAAATGATACTCAGGAAGATCACCTATGCGACCCAGGTAAATATTCTTGCATGTAATGCAAGTGTGAGGCACACAAATGTGTGATGAGCTAGCCGATGATGAATTGGCACCAACATCATCAACACGAGGAGGCAGGACTGACCTAGCTTGAGATATCATGAGGCTACTTAGCCTATGAATGGCTCTGATGGTCTGAGAGCTAGCTCTGTCATAATATCTGGATGGTGCACTCGAGGGGGAGGGGAGATATCAGTGGGGGGGACAAAAGTGCCAGCTTTCTTCCGCTGGGAAGAGGATCTATCCTGAGGAGCTCCTAGTCCTAAGCCCATGTTGGGCTTCATGCTCCAATAGTTCACTTTAAGTTTCAACACAAATTCTGCATATAATTTTTTAAGGAAATAAAATGGTATGTCTAAATTGCCATGTGGAGGAATATCAAAGACCATCCACCAATGATCCCAAAAGTTTGCATGTATGGCATCATTTGTGCATAATTTAATGGATAATTTGGATTTTTTTGGGTCAACTCCTAAACCCGTTTTCGAGTTCGCAAAAAGGCTAGCCAAATATTTTTTGGTTATGTTATATATTTATTATATATTATAATTTAATAATATTATTATATATTTATTATACTATAATAAATATATAATAATAATATTATTATTATATTATTATAATATTATATTATAACAATATTATATTTTACTATTATAATATAATATTTTTATATTATTATGATATAATAATAATAATATTATATTTGTCTATTATGTTGGCTATCGGATATCCGATATGCATTCAGATATCCGATAATATCGGATATCCAATATTAAATTGGATATCCGATAAGGCTCGGCCTTACCTTTCAGGTTTGGTACCTAGATAGGTGGAAAAAAGTCAGAGCGGATTTTGAAGAGCTTTTAGACATCTTCAAACTCTATTTTTTTCATATCACCACTTTTTGGCACACCATGATCTTGCACATACCCAGTAGACTAAATGCACTCATTCATAAGGAAAATATAATCCATGTTCAGGTATTAACTTCCAATTGAACCAAATCCAATTATGTATCATCAAATTATATGCACAATACAAATCATTCTCTTATTGTATTGGTGCTAGAAATTAAGTCGAACTCAAATAGGATATGCTACTTTTATCTTGAAAATAAAATAAAATTAGTTTTCATATGCTTCATTTGAAAAATTTAGGATTTGTTCTAGTGTACATACAACATACATTCTTATTTAACCCAACTTTCTTATAGTCAATGCATATCACAATCTTTCCTATAGATTTGTTGTATAGGAGTAAGTGATAATAGAGTAAAAGAGAAACATAAGATGTCATTGTTCACATTCCCCATACATCAGTTAAGGTCTAGAAGTATTTAGTCTTTACATCAATCTTATTACAAATTATGTCTTTATAGGATGTGATGTAGTGCCTCTCATGTTTGCAGTCTATGTCTTGTCTATTTTGATTCGAGAGATACTTGATACTCTTATTATTTTGTACCTTATGATGACCCGAGGGTCAGATGTTATACTTGGATTTAGTACCATAGATGCTTTACTGCTATACTGTTTAGTTTATCACATTTGCATGTGGATGCCATTTTGAGATGACATTAGATCTATGATGATATCTAGTTATATGATGTATTGGACCTATTTGTTGATTATGTTATGAGATGGATTCTATGCTTTGGTTATTTACTCGATTCTTGTATCTTCACGCTTTCTGCGAATGTGAGTGATGTAAATGGATTAAATAGGTATTTTAATACATGTTGCTTCAGCTATGATATTATTTTCCATTGCACTTGATTGTGTGTTTTAGTGTGTAGGAATTATATCCCTAGCAGTGGCACATGGAGTTAGTGATTTAGCTATTCATATTTACCCATGTCGTTCCTATATGGTCGATGTACCCTTATTGTTATTGTTTAGATCAAAACCTTTCGATGATTAGTAAATCCAAACTCATTTGCATTATGTGATTAGACCAGTGAGTGTGTCTATGCATTTAGAAGTTCGCATATGTCGCGCAAGTGTTAAGTGTTTTTCTATGTTTTTGGGGTTTTCGAATTTTAATCTTTTCAAATTTAATTTCTGGCAACTTTGCCTTAGGTGAAATCCCGTTGCGGATAATAATCGGTTTTCATTTGGGTCAATTCGAAGTTTAACTACTCCAGCTAGCTATTTTCCAGAATTGACTATTCACCCAAAAAGTGAATAAGTATTGGAAAAGTGATTTCATAAATCACTTTTCAGAATTTGAAAATAGAATTGTAGAGCAAATTTGGAAATCCTCTTCTGAAGGATTCTTGTTTTGCTTGTTCTGGGAGCTATGAGCATGGGATTTGCGCGAGGTTGGTCTCGTTGGATTCGGCTCAAGGAGTTTATGCTTTGCCGTCATTTTCAACTGTTTGGCGGGTGGTTTATTTTATTGTGCGGGTTTCAGTTTCTACCTCTTTTTCCTTCAGGTAGGACTTTCCCATTTTATAGTTTTCCTCTGTTTCAGCTTCTGTTTCTTGTAGCAATATGTTAGGAGGCTAAGAACTAGTGTTCCCCTCCATTTTTGGTTGCTAGTTCTGCCTAGTTGGTCGGGTATGAACGTTTTCCCCTATTTTTGAAATGGGGTTTTGGGTTTTTGGGCCGTTATGCTGGCCGTTTTTGCATACGGTGTCCGTTTTCATTTATTTTTGGATTTTTGGAGTTTTTGAACCCAAGGGCCAAATGGGTTTTAATTTTGAAATTTTTCCAAAATTTGGAGTTTTTACCTCGTTTTGCGTGCTGACCTATTTTATCAAGTTTTCTTGGCACATTGTAGTTCGTGGACCTGGGTGATCTGTTTGGATACCAGTTAGCCCACTTTTTCATCTTTTATTGCATTGGGATGCGTGTTGCATCCGTCCTCTCGATTTTGTTTACAGTTGAGGGACTTGTTGCTTTGTGATCTCTTCCAGTCCTTTTATTTGATCTTTGTGATGGTGGTGCACCACACATGAGTACGTGTGCGTACATAGTCAGATGTCTTGCGAGCCCCAACCTTCCGTAGCACTTTCGGAAGTTATGATCATTAGGATTGGGTTGGGAATTCGCATGCCTATGAGCACTCATCATTGGATGAGCATGGGTAGGGTAGGGTAGCATATGGAGGGGGCTTCTATTTTGCAGCCCGACGATCATGACATCATGGGTTGGCAAAGGAAGTTTTATATAAGTGATAATTAAAGAAAACACTGGGAAGTAATAAAATTTAAGATAATAAAATGTGTGAGCACCCGATTAAGTTCGAGGACACAATGTGTGAGCACCCAATTAAGTTTGAGGACACACGATCCGAGCTTGGGCTTGTCAATGCCAAGCGACTCTCCATGATGTCAGCCCCTACATAGTAAGCCCATTGAGGTGTCAGACAAGGACTTGTAGTTTATGCATTGTCTATGTCTTGGTTTCAGTCATCATCCTGCTTGGCGTGAGTATTAGCCATGGTTGTTGTGTTCTTGTGTGTTTGCGGTTGGATCACTATCTCTATCAGCATGGTGGGTGTGGACCTACGGGTGCCACGTGGTTGGGAGGCGTAGCTACCCTCACCACTGCTAGGGACTGGTGTACAGATACGGTCTATTGTCCTAGTACGACTGTAGCTGGATGTGTCACTTGGTACTTCGGTATACAGAGTATGCTTCTTGTGATTTATGCTCTCATTATGATGTTATCATGTTTAGATGATGTTAGTTTTAACGCATTCCTCATTATGATGATTAGCATGTAGTAGATGAAGTTATCTTATTATAGTTTTATCTTATGCCTACTACTAGCATGTTAGATTTTATTTACTTACATTGTAGCATGTTTAGTAGTGACGTCCCTATTACGACAACACCAATGATTTGATCGATGGCTTGGGATGTTATGCATGAGGGATGGCTAGGGCCCATGATGGTCCTATGATGCCATTGATAGTTGGGAGGAACCGCGTACTTAGTTGGTTATTTTTGCTCATTGCAATGTTATCTATGTTATTGCGATGTTTATTTTAGTTGAATGTGATGTTTCCTTTCTGTACTTTCCCTTCCTTGTTTGATAGATGGTTAGATTTCATTTTCTATATTTCAGTTACTCAACTTTGGTTCGAGTGTTCTGGCCTCGAGATGTGGATCCGGTACTCCCCAGTGTGGAGGTTCTTTCGTCATTTTTTCCCGTTTTTGAGTTTCCTTAAGTGTTTTTATTTTCTATGGGCGACATTTGTTCAGCATTGTGCGACACTAATAAAGTATTGCACGCCCATAGAAATAATGTCGTACGATACTATAAAGTGTCTCACGCATTACTGGAGAAGTGTCGTACGACACTGGAAGAGTGTCGCACGACTTCATGAGAAATGTCGCGCGAACTTTTCCAATATCACACGCCTTCTTGAGAAGTGTCGCACGCAGTAAGGGACAAGTGTCACCCTCCCTTAGTAAAAAGTGTCGCACGCCTTTTGGTTAAAACCTGCACGTGCCAACAATGGGCATTTTTTTTAGTGTTCCGATCATTTTGAGAGTTGATCTAGATACCCTTTTGGGTGTTCTTCAAGCCTATGTTGTTGCATTTTGAATTCAGGAGGTTTCCTTTGAAATTCAGTTTTTGGGTTTCTGTTGTTGTCCTTCGAGGTTTAAAATATATCGTTTAAGTATAAGTTGCTTATACTTAAGATATATTTTTATATATGCGACGATTCATTTGAGATGGGTTTCAGACCTCTACGAGCTAAGGTGTAGATTCTAGGAAAAATCAGGGCTTCAGAAATTCAAACTTAGCCAAATTTCAGGGCTTTAGGATTTCAGACTTAGCTAGTTTCCAAGAGTCAGCTTATGTCTTTCAGCTTGGTAGGTCTTTGTGGTTTTCGTGGTTGTGTTCTTGTTGGTAGTGGCGTTTGGAGATCCATTGGTGCTTGGTTGTCTTTCAGTCTTCCGTTGTGATCTTTTGGTTTGTGTAGGTTGTATCATGTGCACTTACACTTGTAAAAAAAAAAAAAAATTGTTCTGACTTTTTTTTCATCCTTGTTTCCAAGGATCTCCGGGCGGGGCATTACATGTGATACCCAAAAGTAAGTATGATCTACATTAAGAATTACAATTAATAATTGATTAAATTCAACAGAAGGGTAACAATTACATGAGAAATCATAACAAAGACCTTCTATAAGTTCAATAATCTCATTGAATTTGATAAGAATTGTTGCAATAGTTCATCATTAGGCATTCAATCTAGCTTTCAAATGTTCACCTACGATAAATGAATATATATTTTCTAAATTCCTTAGGGTAAACTTATTCTATTTACTTCCTCATGGTTGCATGAGGACTACTTCTAAAATAACTACCATGGTTGATTTCATTAATTGATTTGCCATCTTCTATCCAATCATATTTAAAATATCAATTAATAGATATAATCTATTTGTTTATTCTATATGTTGCATAACCCACGAGAGCAGACATGTCCACCAACATCTTGGTGGCAAAATGTTTAGCGCTCCCCTTGGGATTCGTGACAAGGGCTTAAATGTCTCATGTATACTATAAGTTGAGTGGTTGTATCAGGCATTGACATATTGGCCTTTTTGTGCAATGAAAAACCCCCTCTAGTAAGTGGTATTAGAGCTTGGTCACACGTTTGAATCCTCAACCCTCGGGTAATACTAAGGGAGAGATTGTTGGCAAAATGTTCAGTGCTCCCCTTGGGATTCATGACAAGGGCTTAACCGCTTATTGTGTACTATAAATTGAGTGGTTATGTCAGACATTGATAGATCGATCTTTTGATACAATGGCAACCCCACTCTAACTATCACAACCCATTTTTCTTACTTCTGAATAGAAGGGGTGTTGTTGTGCCACGTGTTTATTAAGCCTAATTATTTTACAATATAATAATAATGTACGACCGTTAACAAAGGGAGTCAGGGAATGCAAAGAATCAAGGGGGTTCGTTACACATTTGGCAGATTATGAAACAATTATAAACATTTTTTGGGTGAAAACCCTAACTTATTTCTTCTACCACACATTTTATGGGGGGAAATCTATGTGTTGTAGTAGTAGCTTACATGTCCTGCACTTTATGTCGCAACTTGTTTCACAGTCACCCTTTTTTTTTCATTTTTATTACAAATTTTTCTCAATAGAAGAGGTGTTTGGGTGCAACCATGGGATGAACTAGGGTAGAAGATATGTTTTTCGATGTCAAGGTTAAATATGAAGATGAAAAGAGGCACCTTATCATGAGTCCTAGCGGCCTTTCTCTGCATGACCTGTGAACCACAATATTTGAGTTGTTCAGGTTGAATGGGGATGCCCAACAACTGGAGATAATATATATAGATGAAGACAAAGATGTGCTGACAATGTCCAATGATGAGGATGTGGTTCATGCATTCAATCTGGGTACACCCTTTAGGTTTGGAGATATCATGGGGCAGAAACCTCGTGGTCATGAATTGTTTCAAAAACTGTGTTGGGCCATGCGATGGAGGTGCCATAACATACTAGAATGATGAAGAACATTTGAAGGAATTACAATAATCACTATCACTATGGATTCAAACAACATACCTGCAAAAATTTGTGGTTGCCTACAACACCACCTTGCCACCATGCTCCAACAGATTGTGGAAGCGGAAGGAGATGGGGGGAGGTATGAGATTTAGGGTAGATTGGGAAAATATTCCTCACCCTGATGGAAGAAGACAGTTGACACCAGCAAGACTAGTGGTTTTGCTCCAGGCAGGATGAGAACTTCCATCGATATCAACATAAGTATTCACTATAATAGCCTAGATATGAGCATTGGTAGCTCGAGTATGGAAGGAAGGAGGCAAATAAGGAAAAAGAAAGATCAAACTTTAGAATACCAGGTTCTCTCTTTGGTTTTAATGTAAATGATCAACCAATTTAGGTTCAATGCAATACTTCATGTAAATTGTAGTTGCTAAATAAAACATAGATTATTGTGTATGTAGAAGGGGTGTTGTTGTGCCATGTACTTATTAAGCCTAATTATTTTATAGTATAATAATAATGTACGATCGTTGAAAAAGGTAGTTGGGTATGTGCAAGATCATGGTGTGCCAAAAAGTGCCAATGTGAAAAAAATAGAGTTTGAAGACGTCTAAAAGCGCTTCAAAATCTGCTTTGACTTTTTTTCACCTATCTAGGTACCACACCTGGAAATTAAGGCCGAGCATTATCGGATATCCAATAATTAACATAATAATATTATCATAATATAATAAGTATAATTATTATACTATAATATAATAATAATATTATATTATAATAATATAAAAATATTATATTATAATAGTATAATATATTATGTAATATAATATAATATAATATAATAATAATAATAATAATACTATAATATAATATAATTATTATAGTATTATAATCGTATAATATTATACCATAATAATAATATTATATTATAATAATATACTAATGTATTATATTATAATAATATATTATATTATAATAATATAATATAATATTTTATATTATAATATATAGTAATGTAATATTATATATAAATAAAATATAATATAATGTACTATAATATATATAAAATATAATATAATAATAAAAATGTAATATATTATAATATAATATATAATAATAAAGTATAATATATTATAAATTATAATAATATAATATAATACATTATAATAATATAATAGAATAATAATATTATTATATTATAATAATATTATAATAATATAATAATAATATTATATTATAATAATATTATATAATACTTTATATTATAATATATATAGTAATGTAATATAATATATATAAAATATAATATATAAAAATATAAAATATAATATAATATAATAATTAAAATGTAATATATTATAATATTATATATAATAAAAAAGTAGTATATTATATAATATATGCAGTGAATATCAAATATCCGATATTATGTCGGACATTCGATACCTGTGATATTACATATAAAAAAATCACAGACCCGCGGGCCCTTATTTCGCATATTTGGAGGCCAGTATTTGCCCGCGATCAGATATCAGATATACAATCGGATATCAGATATCAAGGCATTTTTTTTAATTTTAAAAACTCATTTTTAGCCTAAATTCAATAGATTTGAGCATGATTTTGTTTGTTTTAGTTGAATCTAGGGTTTTTTTTGAAAAAAATTGTTAAAATTAAGGTTTTTTTAAAATATATATTATGTTTTGCAATTCAAGAGGAATGGCTGATCAAAATGATGACACTGAGGCCAGGAATAATATTCCTCATAACCCCTCACCAAATGATTCAGTACCCTCACAAAACTATCCACCAAATGATCCTCTACCCCCTCAAAACCCTCATCGAATCAAGGATTTGATAAATGAAAATCTCACCGAATTGAGAGGTTTGCATAGAACATATAATAATGTACCTGCATTGGCCCTTATGTTATCCACATTAAACACCATAGTGGATAACATTGAAACCTTTACGAACCAACAAAATGTCGCTCTTCGTTGGCGTCATGAAATGCACGAGATGTTTGATGATGGTTTGGACTATGATGAGGTTGTGGCCCTCAATATAACCAAAGAGGATTTGACTAGCCTTTTTGCGAACTCAAAAATAGGTTTAGCAGTCGACCCAAAAAAATTCAAACTATCAATTAAATGGTGCACAAATGATGCCATACATGCAAATTGTCATTGGTGGATGGTCTTTGATATCCCTCCACATGGCAATTTAGACATACCATTTTATTTTCTTAAAAAATCATATGCAGAATTTGTGTTGAAACTTAAAGTGAACTATTAGAGCATGAAGCCCAATGTGGGCTTAGGACTAGGAGCTCCTCAGGATAGACCCTCTTCCCAACAGAAGAAAGCTGACACTTTTGTCCCCCCCATTGATATCTCCCCCCCTCCTCGAGTGCACCATCCAGATATTATGGCAGAGGCTAGCTCTCAGACCATCAGAGCCATTCATAGGCTGAGTAGCCTAATGATATCTCAGGCTAGGTCAGTCTTGCCTCCTCATGTTGATGATGTTGTGCCAATTCATCATCGGCTAGCTCATCACACATTTGTGTGCCTCACACTTGCATTATGTGCAAGAATATTTTCTTGGGTCCCATAGGTGATCTTCCTGAGTATCATTTTGTATTAGACGAGAATACACCAGACACACATGTAGAGGCTATAGACCCTGATGTGATAGAGGAGGGGAATGCAGAGGCATGGACTCCTTCGATGTTAGTACATGTATACAATTTTTTGTTATGACATATGCGATTTAAAGTTAATTTTTATAATAGAGTAATTTTAATTTTTAAGCCATACTAACTTTTACATGTATGTGACTTCATTCATGTTCAGTTGATGACCGAGGAGGAGCTCAGAAAGATTGATGATGCCATGCTCTCGGCCATTTCATTTGGCCTTGAGACATCTACGGTACATTATGTTGTGTTCGCATTTTTTTTTCTATTTGATATTGTAACATATATGGTTGGTAATCTTTCTTTTATCTTGTAGGTACCACCTATCCCAGGGGGACAAAGTGTGGGGGGTGAGCCAACATGCATTGACAAAAGAAAGGTAATTAGGTGCTTTCTATTTGATTAAATATCGATGCACTCTTGTAAAATGTTTGTGGTAATCCCTTTTAATTACATTCTTTATTGTATATAGGGCATGGCTACTGGGGATGAGCCTGTACAGATTCCACATCGTAGACCATCAGGGATTTCCATTCACACTGAGAGCCCCATTGTATGTATAAGTATCATTTATTTTTTATTTTTCTTATCTTCATAAATAAATTCAAAACTAATTTTTGTGATATTAACAACCACTATTTTGTATCTCATAGGAGACTCCTAGTGCACATGAGGTCCGACGAGAGAGTTTTGTAGATTTGATGATGCAACCACTCTCTCCTGAGGAGGAGCCTACAATAATAAGTTGTAGTTTGAATTCATGATTAAATATGTTATAAATTTAGCATGCTATGAATTATAATGTTATAGTTTAAATTTTAGATTCATCTGACAAACATATTTGAACATATACAACCCACAATCAACGAGGTACAAGCATTGCTGAGAGCATACGAGAGGACTCCTGACCAGTGCATGAGGTCGACGAGAGAGGTATTTATTATGAAATTTTGATAGTATAAATCTTCATTACAAAAAAGATCATTATGCATTTGAGTAATTCAATGTTAGATACAAAGAATCATATAAATTTATTAGTCTAACTTTGGGTTTTCCTTTTTTGTTTATGTAGGAGGCATCTGATCCACCTAGTGCAGCGAAGAGGCTGCATTTTGATCATCCACCAGAACCCTAGGATAGTATAGTTGTCATAGGATGCATCATGAGACATTTTGAAATGGCATATGTCACATTGTATATAGAAACATTGATATTATATACATTCTGATGGCATGATCAGCCACATTTTGTATATGAATCTATGTATTTTGATATATATTTGAGTACTTTGTCTATGGATACATGATCTTTGATATATATTTGTGTAAAATTTTGTCTATGGATACATGTATTTTGATATATATTTTTGTCATTTATGTGCACAATGATATACATATTAATTTAGTATCTAATATTGTTCAATTTATCGTGGATCATGTGTATTGTTCATGTTTATGGAATATCATTAATTTTGATTATGTTTTTTATATTCAATTCAAATGCAATAATTTTTAAATAACATTTTAACAACTTTTATTATCAAATTTGGATGCAATGTATAATTTGAAGTGCTATCATGACATAAACACACATGTTAACCTCCTACACAAGGTTCAGATAACCCCAAATCTGATTTTAAACTCCACCTTCAACCTTGAAACTAACTCTTACCTTCAAATTTAATCTTAACACAGTTAAGGAATCCACTCCTCAACCATGGATTCTATTCTCAACCACCAAGTCATTCATAGATTCATAATCTTTGATAACTAGGACTTCACTTTGTTACTATTCTCATACTACAACTTTTCAATTTCAACATAACCTCAAAATATCTCAAATTAAGAGACTTGATTAGATGGTTCATCAATAGCCCTCATGAGCTTTGAGTTATTTAAGGCCTCAGCATCACTGTCTTGTAGCATTCAACAGTTCATCGATAGCCCTTACGAGCTCAGAGTTATGACCCTCAGAAGATCAACCTCGAAATGCACTTATAGCACCTTGGACACTCCTTGGTATGGGGTGGCCGCGGACGATGGATGGCCTCCGTGGCCAGAACAAGGGTGTCACTAAGGTTCACCCGCTCACTCGGAGCTAATAGTGTTGATGATTTGATGCCAAGATCAGTGGTTTCAAATTTGTAGCTATGGTGCACCTATGAACCAAGGCACACTGCGAGTTTTGGCATCGAGGGAGATCGCTGTGCCGAATCCAAACAGAATGTGATCTCTCAAAAATGAGATAGGTTATTTTAGGTCTCAACATCAACATCCTATAGCATTTCATAGTTCATCGATAACCCTCATGAGCTCCGAGTTATGACCCTCACAAGATCGACCTTGAAACACACTTAAAGAACCTTGGAGACTCCTCGGTAGAGGGTGGCCATGGATGATGGATGGTCTTTGTGGCTAGAACAAGAGTGTGACTAGGGTTCACCTGCCCACCTAGAGCTAGTGGAACTGATGATTCGATGCCAAGATCAACTGTTTCAAAGTTACGCTGTGGTGTACATATGAACTGAGGCACACTGCAAGTTTTGACATCGAGTGAGATCGTTGTGCCGAATCCAAATGGAATGTGATCTCCCAAAAATGAGATAGGTTATTTTAGGTCTCAACATCACATTCTTGTATCATTCAATAGTTCATTGATAGCCCTCGCGAGCTCTGAGTTATGACCCTCAAAAGATCGACCTCGAAACGCACTTAGAGCAGCTTAGAGACTCCTCGGTACACGGTGGCCATGGACGATTGATGGTCTCCATAGCCAGAACAAGGGTGTGAATAAGGTTCACCTGTCCATCTGAAGCTAATGGTGCTAACAATTCGATGCCAAGATCAGCAATTTCAGAGTTACGCTATGGTGCACCTATGAACTAAGGTACACTGCGAGTTTTGGCATCGAGCAAGATAGCTGTGCAGAATCCAAATGGAATGTGATCTCTCAAAAATGAGATAGGTTATTTTAGGCCGCATCATCACCATCTTGTAGTATTTGATAGTTCATCGATAGCCCTCACAAGCTCTGAGTTATGACCCTCGAAAGATCAACCTCAAAACACACTTAGAGCACCTTGGAGACTCCTCGATATAGGGTGGCCGCGGGCGATGCATGGTCTCTGTGGCTGGAAAAAGGGTGTCACTAGGGTTCACCTGCCCACTCAGAGCTAAATGGCACTAAAGATTCGATGCCAAGATCAATGGTTTCAAAGTTACACTGTAGTGCACCTATGAACTGAGGCACACAACGAGTTTTGACATCGAGTGAGATCGCTGTGCCGAATCTAAACATAATGTGATCTCTCAAAAATGAGATGGGTTATTTTAGGCCTTAGCATCACCATCCTGTAGCATTCAATAGTTCATCAATAGCCCTCACGAGCTCCGAGTTATGACCCTCAAAAGATCGACCTCGAAACACACTTAGAGCACCTTGGAGACACTTTAGTATGGGATGGCCGTGAACAATGGATGGTCTCTATGGCTAGAACAAGGGTGTCATTAGGGTTCACCTTCCCACCCGAAGCTAATGGTGCTGACGATTTGATGCCAAGATCAATGGTTTCAAAGTTACGCTCTAGTGCACTTATGAATTGAGGCACACTGTGAGTTTTAGCATCGAGCGAGATCACTGTGCCAAATCCAAACATAATGTGATATCTCAAAAATGAGATACGTTATTTTAGGCCTTAGCATCACTGTCTTGTAGCATTCGATAGTTCATTGATAGCCCTCATGAGCTCCGAGTTATGACCCTTGAAAGATCAACTTTGAAACACACTTAGAGCACCTTGGAGACTCCTCAATACGGGGTGGCTACGGATGATGGATGGTCTCTATGACTAGAACAAGGGTGTGACCAGAGTTCACCCACCTACCTGGAGCTAATGGCATTGACAATTCGATGTCAAGATCAATGGTTTCAAAGTTATGCTGTGGTGCACCTATGAACTGAGGCACATTGCGAGTTTTGGCATCGAGTGAGATCGCTATGTCGAATCCAAATGGAATGTGATCTCTTGAAAATGAGATAAGTTATTTTAGGCCTCAACATCATCATCCTATAGCATTCAAAAGTTCATCGATAGCCCTCATGAGCTCTGAGTTATGACCCTCGACAGATCGACCTCGAAATGCACTTAGAGCACCTTGGAGACTCCTCGGTACGCAGTGGCCGCAGATGATGGATGGTCTCTGTGCCTAAAACAAGGGTGTCATTAGGGTTCACCCGCCCACCTAGAGCTAATGGCACTCATGATTCAATGCCAAAATCAGTGATTTCAATGTTACGCTATGGTGCACCTATGAACTGAGGTACACTACGAGTTTTGGCATTGAGCAAGATCATTGTGTTGAATCCAAATGGAATGTGATATCTCAAGAATTAGATAGGTTATTTTAGGCCTCAACATCACTGTCTTAGCCTCAACATCACCATCTTGTAGCATTCGACAGTTCATTGATAGTCCTCACGAGCTTTGAGTTATGACCCTCAAAAGATTGACCTCAAAACACACTTAGAGCACCTTGGAGACTCCTCGGTACGAGGTGGCCACGAACAATGGATGGTTTTTGTGGCCAAAACAAGGGTGTTACTAGGGTTCACCCACCCACCCAGAGCTAATGGTGCTTACAATTCGATGCCAAGATCAGCGGTTTCAAAGTTACACTCAAGTGCACCTATGAACTGAGGCACACTACAAGTTTTGGCATCAAGAAAGATCAATGTGCCGAATCCAAACGAATGTGATCTCTCAAAAATGAGATAGGTTATTTTAGGCCTCAACATCACTGTCTTGTAGCATTCAACAATTCATCGATAGCCCTCACCAACTCCAAGTTATGACCCTTGAAAGATCGACCTCGAAACACACTTAGAGCACCTTGGAGACTCCTTAGTATAGGGTGGCTGCAGACGATGGATGGTCTTTGTGGCCAAAAAAATGGTGTCAGTAGGGTTCACCCACCCACCTGGAGCTAATGACACTTATGATTCGATGCCAAGATTAGCGGTTTCAAAGTTACACTCTGGTGCACCTATGAACTGAGGCACACTGTGAGTTTTGGCATCGAGTGAGATCATTGTGTCGAATCAAAATAGAATGTGATCTCTCAAAAATGAGATAGGTTATTATAGGCCTCAACATCACCATCTTGTAGCATTTGACAGTTCATCAATAGCCCTCATGAGCTTCGAGTTATGACCCTCAAAAGATCAACCTCAAAACACACTTAGAGCACCTTGGAGACTCCTCAGTATGGGGTGGCCATGGACGATGGATGGTTTTCGTGCCCGGAAGAAGGGTGTCACTAGGGTTCACCTGCCCACCTAGAGCTAATGGTGCTGATGATTCAATGCCAAGATTAGTGGATTCAAAGTTATGCTCTAGTGCACCTTTACGCTCTAGTGCACCTATGAACTAAGGCACACTGCGAATTTTGGCATCGAGCGAGATCATTGTGCCCAATCCAAATGGAATGTGATCTCTCAAAAATGAGATAGGTTATTTTAGGTCTTAGTATCACCATCTTGTAGCATTTGACAGTTCATCAATAGCCCTCATGAGCTCTGAGTTATGACCCTTGAATGATCAACCTCGAAACACACTTAGAGCACCTTGGAGACTCCTCAGTACGGGGTGGCCATAGATGATGGATGGTCTTCGTGGCTGAAACAAGGGTGTCACTAGGGTTCAATCACCCACCTAGAGCTAATGGCACTAACAATTCAAATAGTTCTAGCCATTAGGAGTTAGATTTTGAAAAGTTGTTAAGAAAATTGCAAAAGTTGCTAAGCAACTTTTTGCAATTTTTGCGCTAAGGCAAGTTTTATTGCAAATTTATTTGCAAATGGACTCTACAAACTCCTAGGGACCCTAATAATGTTTTAAACATCTAGACTTACCTAAAAAACATGGAATTTACCAAAAATCCACTTTATTGGACCAATTGATGGCCAAGGCTTATAGTTGCACCATGGGGTCTTGTGTCCATTACAAATGTGGATGGTCACAGGGAGATCATTAGATCTATCCCTAGACCTTATTACATCAAGGAAAGAAAAAAGATTAGTTTCTTTGCACTATTGTTCCATGTATTGATGTGATAAAAAAGTGCATAGAATGGTTAGTGATTGTGCATACCTCATGCATGCATTACTTGATTTTTTTTTATGAGATGTGGTTGATATTTGATTGATTAACAAGCTTTCTTAGCATGAGAATTGTTGGATAATCAATCCATTTTCCTACTAATTCAAATGGGTGTGCCTAAGGACTCAACATGTTTGGGTGATATTGAATCCACACAGAAATCACTTGCTCTTCTAGAGATGCTAAAGGGTGTATGCAAAGGGACTAGCATCCTTTAATATTGTAGAATTTCATTTTTTTGCATTTTTATGGACATGCATTTGGAAACATGTCATGCATTCTTGAAAATTATTTTTATTAGATTTTGCTTACTTTCTAGATTTTTCTTATTTGATTAGTTTGATAAAAATAGTTTTAATAATCATAATGTTAGCTCTATGTCAAATAAGAAAAAAGCCAAACTTGTAATAAGATATCTGCAACCAATTATCTTTCATAGTTATAAATGCTCTTAAAATTGTCCTTATAGCCTTGTATCACGTGGAAATATGATTTGCAAGAACTTGTTCAATATCTTCCTCTTATAATTCCTTACAAAGAACCTACGAAAATACAAATTAGAATGTGCAACTAATTTAACCTGTCTTTTTCATTATTACAAAAACCATATACAAAAAAAGTTCACATTTTACATCATAATACATCATAAATCTTATGAATTCTCCCCAACACCACACCCCCCCCCCCCCCCCCTTCATGATGTACCTACATTCCAATATCATAAAAAAATTAGTAACTTATTGTATTAAACAAGATAATCATCAGTTCATTGAATCATTATGAAGAAAATAACATAAGAAGTAAATATACCTAGTTGAGTGTTCCAGTAGGGTCCTCTCTCTATTTTAGGTTCTCCAACAGGGCTTCATGATTAACATTAGTAACAGTAAAAAGTTCTTCTACTTTTGGTCTTCCTTGATGCTTCAACAACTTTACATTTGTTGCTATAATAAGATGCGAATATATGAGAATTATTTTGTGCTTCTGATAGTGTTCGAATGCAGGAATTCCATTCCTTCTAAGCATGTATATCTACAGCCATGTTCCAGTGACAACCATTGAACCAGTAGGATATGTGAATCAATCATCATCTGTGATCGGTTGTGCAAGTTTTTTTTACCTCTTACACAACGTACTAACCAATAATTGGATTTCTCATCATTCCCCTATGGTGCAACCAATGCAAAGACATGTCTTGGCTGAAGTAGATCTGATAGATAGTTATGCTCAAGTGAACTTTCCATGTCATCATTTTTTATAGAGGGTATGATAGACAATGGAGTAAGATAATGTGGAGCCCATGTGTCCACCCACTCACTTGACTTAAAGTGATCCAAATCACACTAAAAACAACCAGGACAAAAGCAAGCTAGCTGTCGTGTCCAAATGGTCCATGTACTAGAATCAAAGCTCCGAAATGAATGCATTTTTTATGAGTCTCTCACTGTAGCACAATTTGATCTATCATTCTATGGACCCTTCCTCAACCAACCAAAAGAACCTGCGTACCACTGAGTCAAGAGTCCCCCCCTGTGATAATGCTAAACTACACCAATCAACAATGCTACGAGCATCAAGAAGCTTTGCTGCTGAAATCTTCAATTGCTCCTTAACTAGAGATCTCTTCACACATGCCCCTGCTCCATCATGTTCCTCTTTCCATGGACGGACTCAAAAAAACTCCAAATATGAGGCACCACTCTCTCTACGTGCTTCCTACACAACCAATAAAACATGTGAGCATTATTGAATTGACCTCTACAATTATCTGACCAAATGATATGTCTATCCATAGCAATTGCATGCTCATGTAAGAAATCAAAATAATTCTTGAAACAATGTTGCACAAACTCGTGAGAGTGAGATCTATCATCAGTCATATAAAAATGATACTCTCTAATAATCTTTCGATTATCTTTCACACTATTAGGGGCATGTCTATATGTTATGTGAATGAAAATAGCAATCTAAATGGATTTGTAATAGTGATATTGTGTCTCATTTTGAGGTTGCAAAGTGTAGTTCTCAGCAAAATCAAAAACTGATATAATAGTGCCAATCGAAAAAGTCTCCTTACACATTCTAAATTGTTGATCCAACCACTGAGACCCATGATTATGTCTTGCATACTTGTAGAAAATATTTTCCTTGAAATTTGAAATAAAACTAGCCACATTGATATCTTTTCTAACCAATTCACATTTAGAGCTCTCACCCCCACTCTTCAATGTGTATTTCACCGTTTCATATACCTTTTTTTTCACTATTGTCTTTCCAAGATCTTGTTCACACCCCTCATGGAAACATGTGTGAAACTTGGATAAGCCACCACATTCTAAACACTTCTCATTTACGCAAGCATTTCTATAAAAGAAACAACCATCAACCGTATGACATAAAAGTTGATCTAGCAAGTCTCTTGATGATTTTGGAAGCCCACTAGCACCACAATCCTCCAACATTTCTTTACTATGCAAAGTAGAATGGATGGAATGTAATAGTTCATGGTGCATAGAAAACTCAACATGATATTTGCAACAACATGTATTTTGAATTTTGAGTGGCACACAATAAAATGGCTTCAAAGATTCAAAAGCCCTTTGTGACATATGAAGACTTGGATGACTCTCTCTAAATTGTTTGAACAACATAGTTTGACTTACCTCCAAATAGTGTTTAGGATGTGGCATGCAATCTTTGATGCCAATTCTCAACTTTAACATGTCTTTAGCATTGGGTGATACTCGTGAGCTAGAGTGCCAAAATTGTGTAATTTCTTCCTTCACATCATCGGATAGCTTCTTATCAAAATGTGGAGGTCTCCAACCAAATGCCCATGTTTTATTTTGAAGAGGATCATCAATTTTTTGTCATCGACTAAGTGCTCTTCTCAAAG